>MJUU01035078.1:28447-49537 GCA_002080025.1 Modiolus philippinarum
ATTACTGCATACATATGCTGAGAAATCCTTTACGAAAATTTTCATAGAAGTAGGTTCATAGCCGGATTCCCCGACCAGCAGTTTGTTGTTTTGTTTGTTTTACAGATCCTTATTCATATGGTACCCAATACTTGTCGATGATAAAATAATTACAGGTAATGTGTTAATGATAAAATGATTACAGGTAATTTGTTAATGATAAAATGATTACAGGTAATTAACTTAGTGTACATAACCTCCAGGAACAATGCCTTTATTAACCTTAATTATTTCCGATTGTCAACGGTTTGTTTACCTATGCACGTGGTCAAATTTATATGTGAAATGTGCAAACCTAATTAAGGAATAGAGAATATATATAATTCATTTATAAGAGAGACTGTGATATTTGTATATAAATATAGCCCTAATTCACAAATCACGATTGAAAACAAGCGTAGCTTGATAAAAAAATATGCATTCAGATCTTTTTGAATGATATTTTTCAAGAAAAATTGTATACAAATGCTTAAGAAATAAATAGTTTTACACTTTTTAAGATTTCATATTGAATTTTACTGAAAACTCTGCAAAACGTTGCAAATATACTAATCAGACAGAAGTAAGATTCACTTCTCTTATCATATGTGGACTTTTTAAAGTCGTGCTATCTGAAGTACACATAGAAAAAAATCATATTTCAACAGCAAATCAGATTAGAAATGATTTAGCGTGGATGGTAAAAATGATAATATGACTTTGATTATTCTCTTCAGTGAGGGGTACATCAAAGAATGTTGAATCAAAAACATAGGACCTAAATGAATAGTTTGCTTGGGTCATTGTACATTTAGTTGATTTAAATTGCTATTTGGGAATATAGTCTAGAGCAAACAGCAAAAGGACTACAAAAGCTCAATTTTTGAATAAACTTATTAAATCTTAGTTTTTAAGATATGGATATGAAAACAATGAAATTATTACGTAAAAAAAATAAAACAAATCATGGAAATCTTGATTTAAATAGTAAAGACATGTCAGTACTTTCCGCGCGTTGACTACGCCGCGCTTTAACTTACATTGGAAAAGTCAGCTATGTAAAACAACCGGCTATAACCGGGCATCTATAGAGAACCCTGTGTATGGACAATACAAGGGTTAAACGTAAAGCATTAAAAAAACAAAAAAAAAACAATTAAATGGCGATAGGGTAGTGTTAAAATCATGATTGTGACTGCTTAATCGGAAAATTTCCTTCATCCATTTTATTTTCAATTTTAAGGCTGGTATAGAACCAGATTTATTGACACTAGCCTATGAACCGGAGGCGGCAGCTATTTATTGTAAAGAGTTAACAGTACAAAAGAGAGAAGGCGCAGAGGGTTGTAGTTTGGAATCGTTTGAACCCGGTCAACAGTTCATGGTATTGGATTGTGGAGGTACATTATAGTTTTTCAGTTCTATATTCTTTTCTTAATGTTTCTTGGTATTGATACAGATCATGATTTTGTTTATGGAAATCTGGGGAAAAATCTTTCCAATCATGACATATATTCCAATATGTACTAAGACACAAAGGGTTTGGCTTACAGTCTACATGTCGAATACACTTACAATATAACTTTTAATAAGAATATTCTTTATCGTCTTTCCCTGTGCCTATCTCAGCCACAAAAGCCATATCCGGTTGACCCGAACTTATCAAGAGGTTGACCTGGAGTTATCAAGGAAGTTCTCCCAAGTATTGACAAGTAATACCCTTATTATCCATTCCGCAAGAAATAAAAATAATTTATTACATTTTATGTTTTCAATTTTGTTAATAAATTTCAGTCAACAATACACAAAAGTACAAACGAAACGTTCGAAAAACTACCGAAACTAGGTCGCTGATAACTTCAGCAAAGCCACCATTTTGTTAACATTGTGACGTCATAAAAGTGCCTATAGGAAATGGAAGATAAATGTAATTCTAATATGGGAACAATGGAAACCATGACAACCAGCCATATGAAAATCTCCAATAATATTATGAGCGACTTCACTACAGTCTTTACGCTGAAACAGACGACGTCATAATATGTTTTGTGCACAAACACGTCAGTAAATCGTATGTAATGGCTATCCTTACCATGAACACTTTAGGTCGGCGCAGATCATAAAATATCATATTAGAATCGAAATAATTCATGTTCGCCGGTGGTTTGTAGTCGATTTACATATGGGTGTCCATTATTTTCGTTTATTTTACCTCTCGCTCCTCTACGCTACGTTTTGGGTAAAATATTCACGAAAATAATGGGCACCCATATGTAAATCTCCAAGAAACCACCGGCGCCCATGAATTATTTCTTAAACAATGGAGAGGTTCTGCAATGAAAAAACGACTTTATTTCGATTTGCTCACATGTTTCGATCGAAACATTTCCAAATTTAATAAAGTTACCCGACAAAAAATAATGTGCCTTCATAAAATAACATCAAAACATTTCTAATTTTGTAAAAAAAAAGGGGGGGGAATGAACCTCATTTCCCGCGCAACCGTGGGAGAATTTGAAACAAAACCTAATAAACTATTGTATAGAAAGAAGAAATAAAAGACGATAAACAAGTTATCTGAATTTTGAAATCTGGAATATTGTAAAATATCATCCCGCTCACCAGAATATGAAGCTTGGGGCTACTCGCCCCTGTGCTTCATATTCTGGCTCACGGGATAATATTTTACGATATAAATATGTCAAAACCCAGATAACATATACATGTATTTATCATACTTTATGCCAATTTCTTTCTTCGTCAATTTATTTCATTGGATAAACCACTCTCTCCTGAAAGTGCGAATCAACAAATATATTTTCTACCGTTCCAGTCATGATTTTGTACCGTAAATTCATATATACTTTTTTTCATTTTACGTCGAATAAATAGCATTGCAATGTAAAAATGTCGATTTTAGTCCATTTGTGGGTCAGTTTTGCTTGGCGTACTATTACCCAGTATACATGTGTGGCCATACGACTTTTATAGCCAGTTAAGCGGTCAAATGATAATAAAAACAAAGAAAAGCTCGTGTGATAGTTTACCAGCAAAGAAGGTAAGTATATAATGTTATTTGGATAGGTACAAACATATTGTGTTATTATTGAATCTGTAGAACGGTTGTTACCGTCAATTTGTAATGTTATTTCGGCGGTGTTGTTTTCACTGCTACTTATTTTCACCGTTCCAATTGTATGCCATGATAATTTTTCTACCGTAATGGCTACCATTTTCTACACCAGGTGATACTTTTGTTCCCGTTAGAAGAATGTACAGATTTACCCTAAAAATATATTGTAGGCAATGACGAGCTTTAGTGAAATATTAATATAATGTTTCCATTTTTATACTTGTATTAACTTTATACCAAATATTTCAGCCTGAAATTGGTAAAACATACATAAATCCACATGGTTTCTAATAATGTAGGAAAAATACCGTAAGATATGAAAATATAAATGAATAACTATTTGTTTTACCATTATATTGCATAAAGTTCAATACATTCACTTGTAGAACAGAATACATGTAACTGTAAATACAGAAGTTATTTTCCGCATATGCGCATTTCGACAACTTATGTCCCTTCGGTGCAAATAAAATATATAAGTTTGGAAGACCATAAACTCAAATATGTAAGGAAAGGTGTTGTGGGTTTAAGTTTATGTTTTATTGTCGAAAAGAACAATATGTGGGATTGAACACAAGTTTTTACAACTTGATAGGTTCTTTCCCTGAGGTAGGCCAATAATACTATCATTATACCTTACATGATAAAGAATCAATTCTATTGGTTGATACATAGTCACACGACATGAATGTGGATATTTTTGTCCTAAATTGTTGCGAGTGTTGAATAGGTGAATAACCCCAGAAAGTTTCGACGCCCATGAAATAACCCTATTTTTCACCGTTGAATAATCCCAGAAAATTACATCGTCAGCGAAATAAACCTATTATTTACCGATGAATAAACCCAGAAAGTTACGACGTCTGTTGAATAAACCTTTAGCGTTACCATGTCCAGTGAAATGGGTTTTAGATTTTTATGATTTTATTTTGTTCAACATTTGAAAGTTGCAATAATACTTCCAATTTGTGTTCGGTATCATAAAACAATTACGGCCCATGGAATCGGCGATTATCACGATTTTTTAACTTCAGTAAAGTTATTTCCTTCGGGCTAAAGCCCTCGGGAAACAACATAGTGCAATTGACAATTTGGGATATTCACCCCTTCCTTCCGTGGGCCGTAATTGTATAATATGTAGGAGTGTATTGGACAGTCTGACATATAGCTTTTGTCCTTGACCTCAATTTCAGGGTCTAATGGTCATGTTAAGTTTCTCTGATGAACTCCATTTCTGAATAACTATAAGTGGTCGGTCCATAATATTTAGTATGTAGGTTGTACTTTGGTAGTACATTTCAGATTGGCAGGGGACTTTTGTTCTTGGTCCCAATTCCATTGTCTAATGAGCATATTAAGTTTCTAAGTATCTGTTAGTGGAAGTTCAACGATATTTTGTATTTCGGATGGTCTTTAGTAGTGCATGACAGTCTGCCATATGACTTATGGCTGTTACCTCAATTTTAAAGTCTAGTTAGCATGTCTGGTTGCTCATGATGTATTAATGGTAGATGAATGTATGTGTTATGTTGGTTGGTCTGGGTAGTACATATTGGCCTGCTATAAAACTATTGAACATTTTAGTTTTCTGATTAGGTCATTTTGATCTCACGTCAACTTAGAGGATGAGCAGGGACGGGCGAGACATCTGTTAGGGTCCACACTTGCTTTGGCAATTGACATAGGTTTATCATCATGAGTATAATATATATAGTATGGTTAATAAGATCAGCGATGGTTGTACTCTTATAAGCACAATAACTAAGATTGAAGTTGCCCTTGACCGAGAGATGCAACAAGATGAATGACTGTAGTCAAGTTCAAGATATCGTTTTTCTTTTCGTGTGAATTTCCATAAATGAAGAAACACTACCGTATATATTTGGTGAGGGTAAAGAGTTCCGTTTCAGCATATTGTTCAGTTGCATTCAGTATTGAAGCGCTATATCATTAGATGTTCTCTCTTTTTAACCTTCTGGATATCTTAAAACAATAGACATGTACAAAGTACATTGTATACAGAATTGAACCAACGAAACTGAATCATTTTGTTACAACATCAAAGCGTCAGAAAATGTAAACTTATCATGCATGTTTTAAATGATATATGGCGAAAACAATCGTAAAACTGTATTAAACCATGTTTCAAATACATTTCAAATTGAATGGCATCGGTAAAAAAAAATGTAGCATTTTATCGATAGTTACGTTAGACACCAACGGAGAAAAATTGTAACACCTACGAAGAAAAGATGTAGCATCCATTATTCAAGTGTATCATTTCTCATCAATAATTCATTTTACAGGTAATAAAACTTAAATTGCTGTTATTACTGACAGATATCCTAGATTCTTAGCACAAATTAGAATAGTATAAACATGTTATTCTATAGATAAACACGATTTCTAAAAAATGTGCTTTCAATCAATGATATCAAAAACTACATTAATTATAAATACATATTTATGTAGTATCTTTACTATGCATCAAGATTTACCACATAATTTGAATAATTTCTATTATTATACTTTATGCAAATTTCTTTTATTATCCATTTATTTCATTGGACAAGCTGCATTTGTTAATTTTGACTAATCCTTAGTTAGCCCCGCCCATCCATAGCAACGGGTGTTAATGTCTTAAATTAACACCCGCTCAGCCCGAAGTTTGCCGATCTTAAAAAATTAACACCCGCTCAGCCCGAAGTTTGCCGATCTTTAAAAATTAACACCCGCTCAGTCCGAAGTTTGCCGATCTTGAAAATTAACACCCGCTCCGACCGAAGTTTACCGATTATTATTCCCACTTGAGAAAGAGTATAAAAACAAACCATGTGACATGTAATGTTATTTCTTTTCAATGTTCTTGTTCTAGTTATTGTTTTTCACGCTTTTTCAACTCGGCATTCAGTATAATAAAAATCATATTGCCCTTGGATGAAGATGTTAGGGCGATTAACACACTCGGTGAAAAAATTATCACCCTCCACTTCGTGTCGGGTGATAATTTTTTACCTCGTGTGTTAATCTTCCCTAACATCTTCATCCAAGGGCAATATGTTTATATTGGCGTACCGAGAATCAAGCTTCTTGTCCTTCTAAAATGTAAACATCGTCGTATATTTCCCACAAATCTCTCTGCGTACGGTACAAAATCATGACAGGAACGGTAGAAAATATATTTGTCGATTCGCACTTTGGATAGAGTGACAAACGGTATTTGTTTATTTTCACTAACATTTCCTTCGCCCCGCCCATCTTGAGCAACGGGTGTTAATCATTAGTAACTGATGTTAATGCCTGATATTAACATCCACTCCTATAATTACAGATTCTTATTTTGTCGTCTTTTCCATTGTTGACGAAAATAATTATAGCTGATTTCGTTATAAATGAAATAAGTGATTTTATAATATAAACAAGAACCTTGCTATAAACTGTAAACAACAGTTTAATTTCGGTTAACAAAATGATACAAAAGTAAAACAGTACTGACTATTTTTTTTAACACAATTATTAATAAATAATAATAAAAAACAATGCATTTAATTGGATGAAGGTGTTTGTTCGATTAACACAATTGGCGAAGAAAATTATCACCCTCGACGTTGCCTCGGGTTGATAATTTTACCTCGTGTAATAATCTACCGTAACACTTTCATCCAAAGGCATTATGTTTATAACACTACACATTTTCCGATGGTGCCATTATTCTTGGGTCATTCGTTTTAGATTAACGGTTCGATTCTCACTTACTAACCAAACAGAGATACAAGTCTTGTTAAAAATTATATGTATATGTTACAACTACAAATCGAAATTCAGAAAATTCTCCAAGTAAAAACTGGAATTCGAATTTCCAGTGGGGCGTATTGGACTTGTACTAACTTTGTACTGGCTATAAAGACCATCAGGCAAAATCAATTAAAATCCCATGGTACATATATCGGCATACGAATACTGAAGCAAGAACGAGGAAAAGGGAATTCTAAAATCATAAATCCGAAATCACGGCAATTCACATCAAACACGAATTTAGACAGCATGACAAAGACAAAACAATTAAACAAAAATCAACAAGAACGCCACAAAACTAAAGCACCATCAGTTTGAACCCTACAAAAATCGAGGTATCATCAGATGTAGGCATTAGTCAGTCCTGTAAAACTCTGGATCTACCCTGCAAAGATATCTATTCCCATTTGTGAAATAGAATCATTGTAACGGTCTGTCAAAACTTGGTGACGACAGTATAACTTCTGTAGTGACAGTTGCAACAGTGACTGAACATGCTCTTGATTTAATAGTTTTTGAGACAGTAATTTCTATTATATCACTTTTCTAACCAACAAACAGCATCAAGGTGAGCTTCTGAGAATGATTTCTTAATATCCAAGTTATCAAACAATTACAAGGACAAATCGGTGCCACAAACATCACCGATAGAAACAAAACTGAAATTACAGTGTTCTAGCACAGTGATATACAACACAGAAAACAAAAGCACTGACAGCGTGAACCCGACTAACAGCATGGGGTATTATCGGGTGATCTGTAAGTGTAGGGATAATCTGCTCCACGCGTTGCATCTGTCTCAATGTCAGTGAAAAATCGGGTGTTAATGTCAAGTGGAGTGTGGTATTAAATAATTAATGAAAGGATGTTGAGTGCATGAGAAAAGGTTTCTACAAAAACATGGTAGAACCAAAGCGATTGAACAACGCTTTTATTGTTGTTCTTCATCCGAAATCGCCATGACGCCTTCAATAATGAGCTTTGCTCATACTTCATAGTAAGTTCAAGACAGCCCCCTATAGCACTTTGTGAGCGGAATTCATTTCTGGATGTCGAGCAACGCTACATCCTTGTCTTTTTTAACCCTAGATGCAGGAGCGTCAATAAACATAAATTAAATTGGCAAAAATGCTCTTACAATCACTGTCATATGCAAAATAGACACCATAGATATCAAAAGAGAAAAAAAAACAAACAGTTAGTAAAATTGGTAACCTCCAAATTTTGGCTTAGTAAAAATCAATACAAAAACAAGACAACATCTGAAATTAAAAGATAAAAATGGGATTAAAATGCCCACTATCTCGACATGTAATATCTTCATTCAGGGGAAATAAAGATACCTGTAAACACACTTCATGAAATGTAGAAACTAGAACCCAGGTGAGATTGGTGTTTAGCGAGCCGAGAATTTTGATAATACTAGCCGATCTTGAACACATTCACAATAAGGTGATAAAATATTGGGGGGGGGGAGGCAAAAAAGAAACTATTTGAAAAGGAAACTATTTTGGATAGGGGCGGTAAAGGACAGAAAAAAGATAACACATTTGTATAATCTTCTTTAAAACTTTTGAAACAAGTTGAACAAAACCGAATGAAATGCTGAAAGGCAAAACTCATTTTATCGAATCTGACCAAAACCGTCCCCATCAGCGAGGAGAAGAGAGAACATTATTCCCGTTTTGAGTTATACTCTAAAATAGTGGAAGTGAATAAAGTTATCTGCAAAGGTTTGCATTTTAATGGTAGAGAAAAACATGTTTACTTTAAGATGAAGAACAACAATAAAAGCGTTGTTCCATTTCTTGGTTTAATCCTGTATTTTTAGAGACTTTGTCACATGTGCATTTATTCCATATCCTTTCGTTGTTAATATCTAAGAAATGGGATTTTGGTTCTCTACAGGCCCAGATATGCAGATAACTCTGAAATGTTTAAATGTCTCAAAAGGTTATGAAGGAATATAAGGGCTTACATGACAGCTTTGTGAATATCACCATTTTTCGTCTTGTGCTAGACCGGCAAAGCTAAATGTACTACATTCTATGGGTTTCAGTATATTTTATAACAAATTTCGCTGAAAATCCTTTTTATCAGGACGAACAACTTATATGAACTTAGTTGGACTGGCCTACGTACATTAATATTGCTATATATGTATCCATATCATTTCAAAGACTTTGTCTTTCTACGGTGTGGAGTCCCTTAAAAAGATTCCCCGTGCGAGAAATTTATATTTTTCAGTTATGGTGTACTTGCTCTTAAGAGAATTGCTATTATGGATACACTACCATGCTTTCAAAATTGTGACATTTTATTTTTTGTAATTTATTGACGTTATTTCAACCACCTGTTTAAAGGGTCAACATCTCACTATTTTATAATGCCAAGTTTTCTTGAAATGAGTTGTTTATGTGCCGTGATTGTTTTCTATTAGTCGTATTGTCAGACAAGGAATGACAGAAGTTGTAAATACACTTTGCCAGTTTATTTTGTGTAACTTTGTTGACGGTCTCGCATCCATGAGTAAATCTGATTGGATGTAGCGTTGCTCGACATCTAGCGATGAATTCCGCTCAAACCGTTTCTAGGGGCTGTCTTGAAGTTACTATGAGGTATGAGTAAAGCTCATTGTAGAAGGTGTAATATGGTGGCTTCAAGATGAAGAACAACGATACAAGCGTTGTTACATTGCTTGGTTCTACCTAGTATTTGTACAGACTTTGTTTCATGTGTATCTACTTCATAATCTTTCGTTGTTTATTAAAAAACATGTTTTATTTCTACTAAATAACAAAATATTTTGAAAATGGAGACAGGGATGGTATTTTTTGTTATCAGTAAGATTTCAAGAGGATTTCCTGTCATCATCGGTGGAATGGCTGGAAGTATGAAATAGATTTTGTTTTTTTTTTCTATAAATTAAAATTATTATTTGCCGACCAAACAAAAAGGTGGTCCTGCATTGGTTTTTACCTATACCATTTGTTCAAAATTGCATGTTGGCATTTTGAAAGGCGAAAGATGTAGGCCTTCAATGAAATAAAAGGGACAACAGTAAACACCTACAATGGCTTAAAATTATAACTACATGCCACAATATGCTAGAGAACTATACAGGAAAAACACAAACAAGACAAAAAAGAAAACAAACGTAAACAACGATATGAACTCGGGACAGCCGGGCTTGGTACCGGCACTAGCAAAAGCTAGCGGTAGGGTTAAACCGGTTTATGCGGTAGGGTAAAACCTTTTATTTGGAATTTTTGACTGTTCATTGTTTTATGTGCTAAACATAACCATGGGTTTATTGTAGGTGGAACCATTGATGTGACTTCATACGAAATTCAAAACGACTCAAAATTAAAAGAACTGGACAGACCTAGTGGAGGCCCATGGGGAGGTACATATGTAGATGCAGAGTATATGTACTTTTTGGAAAGACTGGTGGGAAAAGAAGTGTGGGATGATTTTAAATTGAAAGCACCAGAAGATTTTCTAGATATCAAAAGAAAATTTGAAGCTAAAAAAAGAGGAATTAAAGAGTCGTCAAAAAGTAAAACTACCATCCCGTATCCACCTACCTTATTCCGAACTTTTTCCGAAAAGAAAGCAGGCGAATCCATCCAAATTGAGTTAGAAAAGTCAATATATTCAAAGTCGATAAAAGTTGCAAATGAAAAACTGAGATTCGATCCTGGTATCATAAAAGAGTTCTTTAAAAACTCGATAGATTCAATAATTAACCATGTGCAGGATCTGCTAGATAAAAACAAAAAGCAAGGGGGACATGTAAGCACAGTATTAATGGTCGGAGGATTTTCTGATTCACCAATTTTGAACGAGAGAGTTAAAAATGAATTCCCAAGCCTACATGTGATTTGCCCTCCAGATGCTGTAACCACCGTTCTTAAAGGAGCAGTTATGTACGGACACAATCCAGATCTAATCAACGAGCGAGTTTGTCCTCGAACATATGGAATAGCCGTGAGTGTTCCATTCGATGACAGAAAACATCCGAATATGCTAAAATCTGTGATAGAAGGACGAGAGATGTGTTCTGATGTATTCAAAGTAATTGTTAAATCGGGAGAACAACTTGTGGTTGGAAAAAACACGTTTGAACAAGTGTGCAACCCTTCCCATTCTCTTGACACCGAGGCAACAGTAGAGGTGTATTCGTCAATTAAAGAACATCCAATGTATACCACAGACAGAGACGTCCAACGCTTAGGAATACTAACCGTACCAATTCCTGATGTAGGGAAGGGCAAGAGTCGCCGGGTAAGAGTTAGCATGCATTTTGGATATACTGAGCTTTTCGTAACTGCATCTGAAGAGGGCACAAACAGGAAAGCCGAGGCAGTTTTTAACTGTCTTCTTAAATAGCATATATTCAATTTGTGAGACAACAAATAAAAATTATTTTGCAAGTACTTGATCAAAACCATTTGAAACATTTCTATATCCTGAACGAGATAAGGAAATCGTACGAGATCGGCAAAGTGTATGATTTACTTTTCAGAAATATTTAATAAGTTAAACATTGAATGAATCGGTTTTGATAACGAACTGTTATGGATAATGAAAAATTAGTTTGGCGTTGAATTGAAGCTGGTGTTTCACAGGGATCAATACTGAAACCTCTCTTTTTGTTATTTTTTATAAATGGTATTGTTATTGATATATAGTCTTTAACTGAAATTTTCGCAGATTATACTATACTAGTCTATCTAATTGCCCATTGTCCTATAATCGCCTTCGAGAAATTAAATGAAAACATAGTCCGAAAAAAAGTTTAGTACTTTAACGTAAGAATAGTGTATATGTTTATGTTCAACCTATCTATAGAATATCGAAATGTAATATAGGTTAATTCGACAGGTCATTGTGTTTATAATTTAAAGAACATCCAGTTAGCGACCACCAAATTAGTGACAGGTGAAACTCGACTTGTGCATTTCTCAAACTTATTCAAAATTTATTTCTGTTCTATTGTAAAAAAGGTGGACCTGACAACAGTATGAACAGCAACGTGACGGGACAGAATAAGCTTAAATTACTATTTTATATTCATATTTACTGTAATTCCTATTTATCTGGAAGTAACTTCAAGATTTTTAATGCATGAACGTCCAAAGGGAACTTGAACACAAGTCTAAAAAAATATTCGTCATGCTCCGCATTGCTTCCTGCAAGAAAGATAACATTATTTGCTCTGCATGCTGAATCCCTATGAAGAAAAGTAAACATAGTCTGCCCATGTACTTAGTGTGTCTCCCGTGTTAAAGAAATGTACACATAATCTACCAATAAACTCATTATGTATCTTGTGTTGAAAAAAGTGAACATAATATACCCATTTACTCAGTATGTCTCCTGTGTTGAAGAAAAGTAAACATTATCTGCCCATATACTCAGTATGTCTCTCGGGTTGGAGAAAAGTAAACACAATCTGCACACATACTCAGTATGTCTCCCGTGTTAAAGAAAAGTTAATAAAGTTAATATAATCTGCCTATATACTCAGTATGTCTCCCGTGTTAAAAGAAAAGTTAACATAATTTGCCCATATACTCAGTATGTCTCTCGTGTTGGAGAAAAGTTAACATAATTTGCCTATTTACTCAGTATGTTTCCCGTGTTGAAGAAAAGTAAACATAATATGTCCCATATACTCAGTATGTCTCCCGTCTTCTGAATGTTGCAATTAATATTTAGAGGACCGTGGATGAATATGCATGGTTCTGCTTATGATCAATATGCAGCACTCATCCTATTATTGGAATATCTGCAGTGACTATCTTATACCAAAATTAGGTACCGGTGTTGGTTCCTTTGAACAGGTTGGGGGAAACCCTAATTGGGCTATTATATCCCAATTAGGCTATTATATCCCAATTGGGATATACGGTTATACCCCAATTGGGGTATTTGACAAGTTTTTTATGAATCATTTTTTCACATTTCACTGTCGCGTAATGAAACATAAAATATGAGAAATTTCGTGATTTTAGTCATCAAATGACATATCGGCATCTTTTCAATAATGGTGCATTTCACCAGCACAAACATTTTAAGAATGTAAAAGTATGCATTTGATTCTGTCATAATTCAAGATTATCGCAATTATAAATAGTTAGATTATCAAGGCATGAGAAACGAGATGTCTGTGAAATACTTTAAGAATAAATTTGAAGTTTAGTTTGTAAAATATGCAAAGAAATTAAGGTTTCAAACACCATTGCTAAAACCTACATTTTGCACATTCATAGCATTTTCTTAAACATGGACAAAGAGAGGTAACTCTAGAGGAAATCAAAAATCATATTCATATGACTTTTTCTCCATACTTCATTTGTTTACTAATGAAAAACGTTCTTTATTATACTATTACAGTTTGCTTAATTTGACTCTAGATAGATATTTCTTCAAGAGAAGCAGCATAGAACGGTTGTTAACTCCTTAAAGCTTAAGTTATCGTTAATCAAAGTGACTAATTCTTTTTATCATTAATCGATATGCATAAAAATTGCAGCATCCTTTTGACAACAGAAGTATATCCCCTGAAAGCTCTAACCCTATAGATTTATTATTTCTATGTATCATGATGCAGCATTAAACCCCCAAAATATTATTAACAAGTAACTGGTCAAATATCCCAATTGGGATATAGCTATATATCCCAATTGGGATATAATAGCCTAATTGGGATATAATAGCCCAATTGGGGTTTCCCCCAACCTGTTGAATGCGGAAAGAGATAATTTGAAACAGTAAGCAAGTTAATGTTTGTGACTTGACTTAATATTAATAGAATCAGTAGCAACGAACTCTAGATTCCATTAACATATAACATGGAAGCATCTAGCTGCTCTGCCTTCTGTTTTTGTTCCTTTTAGCTATCATATCTGATATCCTCTGCCATAACATTTATTCTCATTATAAATATAGATGCAGCATCCATCAACGAAGACAATGGTTAGCAAAACATGTGTTTGATAGTCATAACCTGGGAACCTAATCATATTCTCTCCCCTTTTATGTCATTCAGAACAAATTGCAAGTTAATACATAACGTTAAGTCTACAATATTGACCAAACGGCGACGAATTCATTGCATTTAATAAATGTAATAAATGTACAAATTCTAAAACCAATAGGGAATTACTAGTAAATCCAATGCATATTACTCAAGAAAAGTGTCTGAAACTCTAGGAATAATAAACTGTTTTAAAAATGAAATAAATTATGTAATCGGAATAACTTTAATAATCAGAATTATTTTTTGAAAGGCATTGAGATTCTTTGGTAGTAAAAGTTGTTTATTATGGCATTAATCTGTTTTGTACTAAATTATGTTGTTTTATCTGGTGTTGTGTTTATGCATAACTATGAAATTGTGAACTAGTCTAGAATAAAAAGATATATGTATGTGTATTTCAACGTTAAATGATTTTAAATAGCTCGAACCGCTGCTTACTTAGGGATGCGAGCATAGCTCATTGTAGATTGCCTCATGATGATTTCAAGATGAGGATCGGCAATAGGGTCTGTAAGTCTCGTCATGTGACATCGAGATTTCACGATAGAATTGAAATTCGAAAACGTTTCCCGCCAAAACATGACGTTTTTGGATTATGACGTTTAATTTTTTGTTTGGTGCGTCATATATTGTCGTGTAAAATCAACTTTCGGGTACAAAAATTGCACCCGGAAGTTTCAAAATTGAACGAGACTTACAGACCCTATAGGGGCGTTGTTCCGTTGATTGGTTTTCGTGTGCATATACCCCATAGACATTTTTTTCACCGTTCTTGTTCTTGAGAAAATATCTCAAATTGATACACGATCATATTTTCACATTTTGGTATTTTATTTATTTATTTTTTTTTTTGTAGTTTTCAAATGTTGTTTTGGCCATTCGCTTATGTGCTCATGTCTCATTATATTATTATGCCAAGTTTTCATGCAGTTTACTCTAAGAGTGCCCTGTTGTTATATGTTGCAGTTGTCTTCTGCTATTCGTTTTGTCGGGCGACAGATGACAACGGTTGTGGGAACACTTTGCCAGTTTTATGCCTGTTAACAATCCCGCATCCATGGGTAAAATGAACAAGAATGTAGCATTGCACAACATTTAGCAATGCATTTTGCTGTGACCGGCTTGAACTTAAATATAGGTATGAACGAACATAGTCTGTTGTTGAAGGCCTCATGGTGATTTCAAGATGAAGAACGGCATTAGGGCGTTGTTCCATCGCTTAGATTTACCATGTATTTGTAGAGACTTTGTCTTATGTGCATTAACTCCATATCCTTTCATTCTTATTTTAAGACTTTGTCTCTTTTGCAATTTGAATGGAATTCACCTTCCATTATTTTGTCCCGTGTGGTGTCACCACTGCACTATCAGGTTTTGTTCTGTGACGTCGTGATGCCGGGAAAATTCACGCACAAGGAACAATTTTTGAACATGCGTGAAATACCACTTTTCCCGCGAGTTACCCGATAGTGCAGTAGCGACACCAATCGGGAAAAGCAGGGAGGTGAATTCCATTGCGTATTAAGATTCCCCATGCGTGAGATGTATGTTCTTTATAGATTTCATTAATGGTGTACTTGTTCTTGAAAGAATTGGGTCTGTAAGTCTCGTTCAATTTTGAAACTTCCGGGCACATACTTTGTAACCGGAAGTTGCGTTTGTTACAAACAAAAACGATGGACGTCATAATCCTGCAACGTCATATTTTGGCGGGAAACGTTTTCAGATTGCAATTTTATCGCGATTTCTCAGTGTCACATGACGAGACTTACAGATTCTATATCTCAAATGGCATTTTATTATTATTATTATTTTTTTTTTGAGTTTAAAAATCTTCTGGCCATTCTATGTATGGTGTCCACGCTTCAATATTTTAATAGGCTACTTAAGCAAGGTTATGAGCTATAACCTGAAGTCCTCATTACAGAAGTTTTACGGTCGACATCAACATCTTATGGACTGCTATAGGATATCTCTTTCCCAGATGACAGCAGATCTTTCCCTTTACAGAAAGAGTTTGTCTTCCCTCTACCGGATTAGAATTTACCCCCGAAGTTGACATGTTCACCACTTAGGATGTCTTGTAAGCAGGAAATGCTTACTCTACCAGTGCACCTGATCTCACTCAAAGTTTTTATTGGGTCTGTGTTGTTCATCTGTATGTGTGTCTTTTCCCGTACTCTTGTGGTGTCCTTGTTTCTTGGTATTTCCGATGTTGCCGCTGTCCCTGGATTGTTCGTTTTTTTTTACTAACGGTTCGGTTCTCACTTACTTTGTTATACTTTGTTTCCTGCAATTGACTGGATGAGTGCCCCGTGGTTATTTAGATATAGTCTCTAACATTGGATCCAGTTTATTACGTATATTTCTCACATCTCGATAGTTATTTTCACATTTTAAATTTCGAGGTTTACCCGAGAACTTTAATATGTGAAAATAGTTATCGAGATGTGAGAAATTAAAGATTGTTTCTCTTATTTCTACTCAATTTATTTGAAGTTTAGCGATCTCCGTAGTCTCCAGTCTCAAGTATGCCGCCATTTTGTTACTGTCATCGTTGCTATGTGTATCACTGCACCATTCATTGAAATGGGTGTAGAATATATTTTTGATAAAAATGTCATATTATCTTAGTCATAGAAATGCAAAAACCATTTCGCTAGACAATGATGCGGGTGTTAATTTTATCGACATCCGGTTGAACTGTTTCTAGAAACTGACACGAGACATTTACATGATTGACCAATCGCCAACTGAGATCAAATTTCCAAACATGTTGATTGTTATTTCGATAACAAATCTATCAGGTGTTTAAATTTGCTAGAAATTAGAGAAATCAGTGGCGGATTTAGGGGGGGCAGGGTGGCCCGGGCCTCCCCTTAGGTTGGAAAATATTTAAAATTCCTAGGGGTTTTTAAAAAAATTGGGTTCCGGGCCCCCCTTTTGAAAAAAATTATGGTTCGGGCCCAAGTCTGGATCCGCCACTGGAAATACAGTGATGGTCTTCTATGAGTCATTTTGTCAGGCAACGGATGACAGCTGTTGCGGGAACATATGGCAAGCGAAATTAACCAAAATGCAGAGAAACCCGGTTTTGGTTAGCGAAACCGGGTTTCGCTGTCTGTAAAGCTAGGTTTCCTGACAGGAAACCCAAGGTTTCCTGGACTAAACTCGACTTTAGTACTGCAAATGTAAGTTTCCTCTTAGAAATACATTCAATGCTCAGCATCCAATGAGTTTCTGAAGCTAAACCCAAGTTTAGTCAAGCAAATGTAGGTTTTCCTCATCGAAACCGGGTTTCGCTCTGATAAACTTGGTTTTGGTCAGAACCTGGTTTTCATGCCAGAAAACTCGACTTTCCAGTAGCAAATGGTAGTTTTCCTGCTTAATTACATAGAAGGCTGAGGGTTCTATGAATTTATGGAGCTAAACCCAAGTTTCCTCATGCAAAGATGGGTTTTAGACAGCGATTTTATTTCCTCATAGGAAATACATAATAGGCTGATTGGTCCATTTTCTAAACTCGTTATGTAAGCGTTGTTTTCATTGGAAGGCATTATTTTGTCAATTATTAGCTAGGCTATGGAATAGCCTAGCTATATAGGTAGTTCTTGGGTTTAAGAGAGGAGTACGCTTGCGTAGTGAGGAGAACGCATGCACAGAAGACTATTGACCTATAGGAATTTCAGATTCTCGAAAATCAAAATGGCGTCCAGTTTCGTCCTGATAAAACAGGGCGGGGTTTAATTTTTCTGTTTCCTTGTGGAAGTTGAAAAGTATTATAAACATTTACTATAGGTGGTACTGGGAACAGGTTTGTAGAGGATGATGGGATTGGTATTGTAATATCGCTTAGCCAGATTTATAAATATAGAAATGATGAAAAGAATAAGAACAGTAATGTATAAATTAAAAAAATAAAGATATTGTGCAATAATCAATAATATACAAATACTATAAATGACTTTTCAGTTGTGTTAAACAAAGCGTGATTGTAGTTTGTTGAGATACTTAGGCAATGGAGAACGAAAGGTGGAAAGAGATAGAATTGTGTTTTTTGCGGAAGAATAAAGAGCTACCGGTGTTTATTTGTGTGTGCTGTAAAAGGTTTATGTTTCGAGAAAGAATTTAATGCAAAAGATGAGAGGTTGAAAGAAATGTTAAAACTGGAGAGAAGCATATTTTGTGTAAAACGTGTAACTCTTATGTGTGTAAGGAGTCCTCAAGCAATTATAAATGATTTAGAAATGGATAAAGCTCCTTTTGAAGAATTAAATACGCTGGAACAACATCTAATTTCTCCAGTTTTACCATTTTACAAAATTGTGATTTTACCTAAGAGTAATCAGCGAGCTGTACATGGTCCAGTTGTGTGTGTAGAATCCGACATGACAAAAATAACGAAAAGTATTGATTTGAGTATACAAATACATCATGAGCCACCACACCCTTGTCAATCAAACACGCAATTTTCTATCCAAGGCTATTCCATAGCCTAGCGTATCGTTTTTATTTCATAAAAACCATTATCCGATTTCTGTCATTGTCTTATGTTTATAAAGTCCCCTAGTGTTTTCTAGTTTATTTCTTTTGTTAGTTTCTGCTCGGGCATGCTTAATTTATATGTCTCAGCTTACTGTTAAATCGAAATAGTAAATATACGAATTTGCGGAATTAAACATTTC
This sequence comes from Modiolus philippinarum, assembly GCA_002080025.1. Classification (NCBI taxonomy): domain Eukaryota; kingdom Metazoa; phylum Mollusca; class Bivalvia; order Mytilida; family Modiolidae; genus Modiolus; species Modiolus philippinarum. The sequence continues at coordinate 47,127 of MJUU01035078.1, forward strand.
TTTTCCCTGAACGTTTCGGCTTTTTGTCACACCGGTCAAAATATAGTATGTCAACACGACGAATCTGAAAAGATCAACCAGAGACATTTAGATCTCTGGATCAACAGAAGTTAAAATAAAAGTAAATAAGAGACAACTTTGATTTTTAATGGCAGGAGGTGGGCATTTTGTGTTGCAATACAAGAGGAAAAGGTACAGTTGGACGGGGTAATGAATATCAAATGAAATTAGGAAGTGGGTTAATTTAGTCTTGGCAGAATCTAGGACCAATGTAACACAAGCACAGGCACTTGTTTCATAAAAAAATTCCAGTCCCTCCCTCTCTCCTTCCACAAGGTAAGCAACTATGGTTTTTACCAGCCCCAATTCAACTCGATTTTGGCTGGTTATTTCTTATCCCTTCGATATTTGGATTGCACCGTTAGATTCCTGATATATTTTTCTGTACAACTATGTCAAAAACACCTACCTTTGGGAGCCCTTCCCTTCCAATACACATAAATATCCATTCAATTTGGCCTTGCCCCATTTTCAGTACAAAAACAGTTTACATCCACTTCCTGTTGGGCAGAAGTGAATGGTAAATACATTTCCTCCTTACAGGAGAGTTCTTCCTCCTCACAGGAGAGTTCAGTGTTGTTTGGTGCTGATTGGTCAGTTTATGACTAACTTGTGTGGTCGTTTGCCTGAGATGGTAATTGACCAAAGCTAAGTTTTCTTAAATTTTTGAATGAATACTTAAAAATGGAACAAATGCACCAATAAAAAATTAAAAAATAAATAAAGTTCATGGAACAGTCCATCTATATTTCTCATCAACTAGAAAAAAAAAAAATTTTTGTCACTTCTGCCAACAGGAAGTGCTTGTAAACTGTTTTTGTACTGAAATGGGGCAAGGCCAAATTCAATGAATATTTATGTGTATTGGAAGGGAAGGGGCACCCAAAGGTAGGTGTTTTTGACATAGTTGTACAGAAAAATATATCAGGAATCTAACGGTGCAATCCAAATATCGAAGGGATAAGAAATAACCAGCCAAAATCGAGTTAAATTGGGGCTGGTAAAAACCATAGTTGCTTACCTTGTGGAAGAAGAGAGGGAGGGACTGGAATTTTTTTTATGAAACAAGTGCCTGTGGGGGTCTTTGTGGTACACTCACTGTCACATCTTATACTCCATTTATTGCAGATGGGTGATATTGCCAAAAATTGTATTTTCCACCCACTTCAGTATTCAATTTAAACGTGCGCTTTCAACTTAAATGATGACGTCACAATCGACGCTTCGTAGGTGGAAAACATTTTTTTGGAAATTTTCTTACTTTATCTTGTCCTTTTGAACAGGGACTATGTATTATCAATACACTTCCAAAATTGTCCCTGTTTTGAATGAGTGTTGATGCAATGTTCACATTTAATAAATTTTATTATAGGAAAAGTTTGAAAAGTAAGATTTTATTCTGTAGTATTAATCATGACACATTACCAAGGCTTATCAATTTTTGGAAAATTTTACTTCATCACATCCAAGAGTCTTATATAATGTGATGTACATATATCAGGAATTTTAGCATAGGTGGGGTTTGAAATATAAAATTTATATTCTTTGGCTTAAACCAGAGACATATAGATACATGTACATGTATATATCTAGGTCCACTTTAAAATTACCAAATCATTTTTTATTCAATTTATTTCATAATATCCCTCTGAAAAAGTATGTTTTATATGTTATAATATATATATCTATATCCCTAATTACATACAAAACTCATTTCTTAAAATCATCATATTATTATATTTCTTCGTTCATGGTAATGGAACCTTTTTTAAAAAAAAAATAATATAGTGCAGAATTTTGGCAAAAAATGACAAAAGTGGCAAAATGTTTTTTGGAATGCTAAGTGCTCCCGATATGATTTTCACCTTGTTAAGCTTGTATTCATATCACTTTGACATCTACCGAGACATAAAGGTAAAAAATTCTGTACAAAACAATTTTTATTTTAGAAAAAAGGGGTCCCGGACCCCCTTCTTGATCCGCGAATGGATTCTTACACTTTTTGGCGATATCTCGACATCTGCTATCAATGTTCTTGATCCGTGCTTCATACACACCGATAGAAAGTTGAGCCAGATATCTTTAAGGTAGTACAGGGGGTACCATGCACGGCGAACGAGAAAAACGAGTAACGAAAAAATAGAATTTGGCTTGCACGATCCCCGGGTGCACGATACGTAATACCTTTTTCGGTTTGCAAGAAATACGGCAAATATACAACGACCCCAACACGACAAGATGTGAAATAAAAAACGGTAAACTTTATTCGTCTCTAGGCAATGTAATAATAAAACTTACGGGATTAATTTTATAATTAATTGCAAGCTAACTTATTCAAAATATCTAAAATG
>MJUU01035078.1:58900-90769 GCA_002080025.1 Modiolus philippinarum
GTCAGCACCGAAGTACTGACTACTGGGCTGGTGAATACCCTGAGGACTAACACTCTGCACAAGGTATTCTGATATGAATTCCAGGTAGTTTATCACTTCATAATAATTGTATTGTGTTTTTTTTTTCTTTGATGCCGCCAGAAAATTAACATTGAGTAACCTGAACTCAGTGTATTTGTGCCATAACATTAAAGGAAAAACGTGTGGCAAAGGAAAAACATGTCACAATGCACATGGAGAAAAATGTTCCTTGAAATTCATATCAGGATACCTTTTGTGATCTCAAGAGATACAGTATTTACCTGAACCAGTCGAAGGAGGGAGAAACAACTTAACGTGAACCTATACCTGGGTAACCCTTTGACCTTGATATGTCTCAGCAGACAAAGCTTTTGGCTATAAATGTATTGGGAGATAAAATGGCCCCTCAGCACAAAATAATGATTTGACCTACATATTTCAAAAGGCAAACAATCTTGACATAAAAGTGCAAAGGAAGATACTGCTTTTAGACATGTTTGGCCAAAAAAGGAGTTCTAGGTTTGTAGATTTGTCTGAAACTTGCTGGATTACAGTAACTTGCATGTTTTAGCATATGCTAACACATGAAATGGTCGATAAACACACAGAGGAGGACAATTTCAAATTTTAAGACTTTAAATTATGTTTTGAAGGATTTCCCAGAAAGGCCTTTGATAGTAATGAGATAAGAAGATTTCAACTCAATCTGGTATTAAATAGGCACAGAAAAACCACATATTGTAGATCTGGTGTAGAAAAACAAAATTGTTATAATGACAATAAGATCAATAGACATTTTCATGATAACTGTGGTCCTGAATTTTGCACATTCCCTCATATGCCTTTGAGTTGGTAAAATGCAATGTCATAATACATTTGAAGTCTTGATTAATTGTAACAAGAGCTGTTGCCAAATGGCAACCAGTGATACCCCCACTCACTGAACCCTGATAAATATGGCAAGTGCAAATTAAAGTGTGTGCGGACACAATACAGGTTTTGGACACAATACATAATCGTCAAGAATAAACAGAATGTAGTAACCAACTAATCATATAGAGTCTGTATACCAATTTTGAAATCAATCCCTATTATAGAAGCTGAGAAAACTGCAAGGAAAAATTCATGTTTCACTACATTTCGTAAGTTAGTCAACATTTCGTTAAACAGGAAGTACACATCTGACAGAAGTCAAAACAGGACATTTCTTACAACTAACCCTATTAAGGCTGCATACCAATTTTGAAATCAATCCCTCTATAAATAGAAGGTTTGAGAAAACTGGGACGAAAAAAATTCATGTTTCACTACATTTTGTAACTAAGTCCACATTTTGTTAAACAGGAAGTACACATCTGACAGGACTCAAAATAAGATGTTCCTTACAACTAACAATATAGAGGCTGCATGCGAATTTTGAAAGCAATCTCTCTCATAGAAGCTGAGAAAACTGTGACGAAAAATTCATATTTCACTACATTTTGTAACTAAGTCCATGTTTCCTTAAACAGGAAGTGCACATCTGACAAAGCTCAAAATAGGACGTTCCTTACATCTAATCATATTGAGGCTACTTACCAATTTTGAAATCAATCCTTTTTATAGAAGCTGAGAAAACTGTGTCGAAAAATTTATGTTTCACTACATTTCGTAACTAAGTCCACATTTCCTTAAATGTACAAATCTGACAGGACTCAAAATAGGATGTTCCCTAAAACACATCACATAGAGGCTGCATACCAATTTTCAAATCAATCCCTCCACTAAAAGCTGAGAAAATTGTGACAGAAATAAATTTTGAGCGAACGGACAGACGAACGGACGGATGGATGGACGGACGGACAGACAAGGTAAATGCAGTTTACCCCACTCTCTAATGAGTGGGGGTATAATATACATCATTTTTGCAGGAACTGTCATAATTTTCCACTCAAACTCTTAAGAATGCAGTTATCCTGAAAGGGTCTATTCAGAAATTTAGGCTCTGTCCTTGTAAATGACAATGCACATACACAGATTATTGGAAACAATTCATGTTGACCGATCAGTATTGTTCATAACGACACCAAATCCCATAAGACGTCTGCAATTCTGTATCTACATTTGTATCTTCTCCATGTAATATCCTCGACATATTAAAACAATTTAAATGTAAAATAAAACATATAACATGCTTCATATACAAATTTTAATCTTCATGCATACCAATCATAGCAATACACATCACACATTCAAATTTAGTCATCATGCTTATGTATGATTTTTTTTACATGCACCTATAAACATATACACATGTATTTTCTTACTTTTTGCTTAATTTTGCATTATGCAAATGACAAAATATTATGACATGCAGATTGCAACATGCATTTACCACTTCTTGTTTTTACAAGAGTTTATGATCATAGCACAATATATGTTTAACAGTGATTGTATATATTTTCAAATAATTTGTGATTGCAGTATAGAACTTTCAAACAATGACCAAATGCAATGAAAACAAATATTAAAAACCATTTTTTGTTATATACTTATTTTCAGTCCCTCTTTTAGATGCCATATTTACTTCATATTTTAACCCAAAAAAATAAATATTTGATAATTCTTATGCTGTTCTCGTCGATTTCAAAGCATTGGAGATCAAAGTGTTCTCCAACGTGTTGGTTAATTGATCTCATGACTTCATTGGATATTGAAAAGGTCACAAACTTTTCTCCAAATAGCAAAATATACCTTAAATAAATTTATTTCGAGTATATATCAATGTAAAAAGTATTTACTCAAAGCATAAATTGTTTATTTATCTCAAATCACATGTCATCGATTTGCTTTTGTTGATTTCCATGCAATGTAAATTTCATATCGGGTGACGTCACAGGATTGATTGTAGAGGCCCACAAGGGGGTAGAAACTAAAACACATGAAAATGTCATTAATTTTAGAATTGGAGAAATAAAATCTATCATTTGCAAGTCGTTGATTATCATAGTTCTACTGTCTCAAGGGTTAAACATAAAAGTTCTCGCTAAAGCTCGAACTTTTTAAGTTTAACCCTTTCGACAGTAGAACTATGATAATCAACGACTTGAAAAGATAGATTCTTTATTTCTCCTGACATGTATCAAGTTTTATTGGAAACATGTCTACTGCATATAAATATTCAAACCCCAATTTCAGCTATTTTTGACATACATGTATAAATGGTTGAAATATACAAATAACATCATACCATATTTTGGGGGTTTCAGATAGCCATAATAGTTTCCTTACTTAAGGTGTCTCAGTGGTATTATTCCGACATTTTTGTCTAATACTTGTTCACTTAGGTTTCATTCATTAAGAAATTTAACAAAATAGTGATTTAAAATGTAAAGAAAGTTCTAAAAGTTGACAATTCTAATTCCTTATCACTTTTACATCATTTTCATAACAAAAACATGAATGAATACACATGAGCTTTAAATCTATTGCTGGATTTACAAAACACAGAAATTATGCAAGGGAGATAATTTGATAAAAGAATTTAACATACAAATGTAGATATCACTTGAGAAATTAACATTTCGCAATTTATCTCTCTTATTTCTATAGTGACTCCTACTTTTTATTTTTTCTATGTAAACTATATAATGATTTCAAAACACATGCAAAGTATGAAAAAAATCGATAATAGATTTTTCAAGCTATTCTCTCATATAATCATTTTCCCAACCATTTCTATGTACAATTCAGAAAAATTCTTGCGTTTAATGCATGGTGACCCCACCCCCACCCCCCGAATTTTATTTTACAATTTGAACATTAATACAATTATATTTCTACACAAAAATTTCACAAAATTCTATAATAGGAAAATAATACCTTGCAGACACCTTAATGAAACAGTCATTAGTTTATTGCATGATGATGATGCTGAAAACAACTAAAAAGGTAGATTTGAACTCCCCTGCCCTTTATTGGGTTTATGGTATGCCTGGTATGCCTGGAGACATTTCATGTGTCAAAAACTTGATGAGGATTTTTAAAGTTGGCAAGTATGTAACAGATATATTCCATTTGTTGTCTTGGCAAAGAGAACACCTTTGTGATATCTTAGATTTTTAAAAATGCATACCGACACTTATAAACATGTTTCTCTAATGATATGTCAAGTTTAAACTGGTTTTGACCCATTAGATAATTTTCTTTATTCAACGTATGTTGAATAAAGCCCCGTGCTATTTCCCGCCAAATCTATTCGGAATACAATTCTCGGTGTTTATCATATATCATTAGAGAAAAAGATTACACCACTTTATCCCAAATATTACCATATTTTATCCACTCTCGATAGTTAAATGATATTAAAGACAACTCAATCATTTTAAAATCAAGTTCTGATAATCAAATAATGAAATAATGAATAAAGTTTCTTTGTCTTTTTTTCTATATTTTGATTAATTTATTTAATTCCATGAAATCTTGGTTTTATAGTTCAAATGTATTTTTGCTTTGAGCAGATCTGTAAAAAAAATTTCAGTCCCCCATCGAAAAATATATGTTTCACAAATTTTAAAGAGATCCTCTTTCACTGATTCAATTTTGTTTTACATGTATATCTATTTATATTCATCCGAAATATATTTCTGGATAACAAAGGCATCTGGTTATCGTTTGAAAGTTCTTTTTAGACAACTCTGGATAATACATATTTATAATACAACCAGGCAGACCTATAGTATTTTTCAGTCAGGCTACACAATCCATAATGATTCAGATATGAAAACATAAAATACCTGTTTTGTGGATATGAATTAAAAATCATGATGATGAATCGTTTGGTATCTATAAATAGATGAAAAATGAATCATTAATATACATGTACATAGATACAATGCTACATTACTGCTATGATGAATACATTTTGTACATGAAGCAATTATGAATAAAGAATAAATCAATATAAATAGAATAAATCAATATAAACAATGTATACTAAATACGAAACATATATATAATTCCAGATGAGGTATAAATCATGTAAACCTCTCCTCTATAATAATTTTGGGGCATGAACACATGCACTGTTTCATTTATCGTGCTTGCAGGTAATAAAACAATGTGTTTAAAAAGAAAATAAACAAGCCTACTTTCTAGAATGGTTTGCTAGTATTAAAATAGTTTTAAAACAAAACTGTAAAAGATACTCTCATTACCAACATAGATATATACATATATAACAAATTTGACCATGGAGTTAATACAATCATGTAGCATATATTCAAATTCACCTAATTGTTTAGCAATTAAAACATGATAATGAATACTTAATTTACCAGAGTCAAAGCAAAAACAAGACTGATGAAAATAAATTCTAACTATCAAAGGCTTTGAGTTTCCAGATACTCAATTTTTTTTCAATACTTTGTAAAATATTTGATTTTTTATTTTTTGGTCTGAAAATCATCCATAATTAAATTCAAATTATCAAATAATCTTGCACTGTTTAACATTGTCTTCATAAGAAAACATCCTGTCTAACATATTTTTAGTAAATCAGAAAAAGATTAAAATTCTGGTCATGGCACCATAAATTGTAAATGAGGCAAAAGTTGTGTAATGATCTTTTGTTAACTAATTTTTTTGTACAGATTGAGCAACAACTGACAAGTCAACACTAGAAAAATGTGGTATGTTCTAAAACAATGTTTGCATTATTTCACCCTTAGTTTGTACATTTCTTAATATCTACTTTTATCCAAAATATCTTGAACAAATTAAATTATTTCTAAACTATTACAAATCAATATATAGAAAAGGGTTAGTTTCTGTTTTATGAAGAACATCTTTGTAATTGGAATTCAATCTACAAATCTGAACCAACTTTTATAAACAACCTTTCTATTTTTGCTAAATTTAAAAAATGAAATTGTCTCAAACTGGTTCTCTTTTTTGTTATCAAGTTGAAGAATGAAAATAAATCGCTTGGCATTCTTATCTGAGGAATAAATTTGCATAAAAATGTCATCACCAATCAGTATCTGAAATACTTATATCCCTTTATATAATTATTTGTAAACAAACAATAATAGCACTGTCATCAAAAAATGGATTTCTCATTTAGAAAGAATAAAAATATAATTTTGATAAAAAAAATATCACAACCATTTAATTTATACTGTAAACGTGGCAATTTTAATGAGGGGTTAATAATAGCTATATTTGCAGTCACAAAAAATCTGTGAAAATATCCCCTGTGTGAATACAGAGACATATAATTAAAGAGATTGGCAACTCTACTATCACCCCATGTAAATCACAACAAACATGATACAGCCACACCAGAAATTCTTAAACTACTTTTAATTTAGTTAATATATTTCTAAACCGAAAAGTGAACTGTTCTCCTTAATAATTTTATAGTACAGTTTAGAAAATTTGAATGAAAAATTTTAATAAACAAAAAAGATATTGGCAAAGAAAGCGGAGACTTTGTGTGGAAATCTAACGACAATGATCGTTTTGTCCCATGTTCAATTTTAAAACTCCTCTGTTATTTCCGTGATTAGAAATTCCTAGTTATAAAAATTGGAAAGTATTTTACCTTGTTGGTAGAGTTTAGATACTTTTATTATGATATTTCCATGTTTTATTGAGATATTAGTGATTAATTGTTGTGAAGTGGAAGTTTTATTGAAGTCTCGATGGCGGCGAGATTTCCCGAGAATTCGTAATGTTGCCAATCTCTGGTGAATAGTTTGGTTGTTAATCCTTCTGTATAAAAGCATTTATTTCTTTAAATTTGAATGTCTTAGAGCTCGAAAATTACCCCTCACAAACTGTTTATCCAACAAAATAGCGAAAATTAAAAGCCCGTGAAAAATTAACAGCCTTTACAGTATAAAATAACAAATTTTAAGGTCATACTTCAATAATACCATTTCACCTCAATTCCATTTTAATTAAAATGTGGGATGATTAAAATAATGCCTTATGAAAAATAAAAATATTTTAACAAAACATATCCTAAAATAGCTTTGATGAGTATGAAATAAAAGTACTTCAAATGAGAAATTTTTTTTTACAATTTACAAGCTTACAACACAAAACTTTCATAAAAGTCACAACATTCAAAGCATTTAATTGTAAAATAAATATTTTTTTTTTAAGATTGTATTTAGTACCCATAAAAAGTGCACATGATCTCTGATTATGTTTTAAAATAAAATTAAAATAAATTATTGTTATATTTTCTTTTTCATTTGGTAAAAAACACCAGTTGTAAATTGTAATTGGTACTTTTATTAAAGATCTAAAGTTCTATTATTGTTTGTAAATCTGTAGTAACATGTGATTACAGGTCATTATCTTAAGGTCCTTTCAAGAAATAAGATCTCACTGGAAACTTAATAATATTTTTTATGTATCCTGTTCTACTACTTAACATGTGGGAATGTTTTTCTAAATTCCTACTTATTTCATAAATAATACCATGTATATAGTTTCTCCTTTAAATAGATGTGGGTTAAAAATATTTCTTCACACAAGATAGTAATATTTCGATTTTCAACATGCAAGATTTAGCAAGAATGCTAAAAAGCGAAATTTTACTATCAAGAGTGAAGAAATATTTCTAATTAAGGACCTAGCTGAATGAGAACTTTTTTCTCCGATGAAATTACTGTAAAACATGAAAAATTAAAATTGTGGGAATTCTCTCGTGGGATAACTGCTGTGAATGGGAGAAATAAAATAGAAGGTATTGAGTTCATATGATGAAATGATAGGGTACTAATAGTGAATGACTTTCGCAATATAAAATGGACCATAATTTGATTATGGCAGTGAACTTGAATTCCACTCTTTCATCCCAAATAACAAATAAACAACATAAACTAAAGGAAGGAATACCAAATACCAACACCGAGTGTTGACTGGAGGTCCTGTAGGGTCTCAGCATGGAATGTAGGAAAGAAAGTCGCAGGAAAAAAAGTCACAGAAAAAAAGTCACGGATAAAAAGTCACAGGAAAAAAAGTTACAAGAAAAAGAGTCACAGGAAAAAAAGGCACAATGTATAGTTGCATTGTTGCTGGTGATCACAGTAAATATGTCACTATTTATATAATTTGGAGTGATTTTTTTTAAGTAACATTTATCTCAGCTTCCAAGGAATTTAACAGGTCCTGGTAAATTTTATTGAAGCCATGCATTTCGTTAACTTTAACATTTCAAATTCAAGCCATTTATGGTTGTCACGGTGTCTATTTAAGGAAATTTTTCTATGGATGTTTATTCAAGCAGTTCTAAAGTGCACAATTAATATGTCAAAGTATTTAAGTGTTACAAAAACAACATTGGTATATCAGCAGTAATAAGTTTTAGCAGCTTTTTTTGTATAATTTATTTTTCATCTCTCAATCTCATATACATTTACATTATCTTTTTTAACATGTTAAATGTTACCTTTTCCATGCACTATAAACTAAAATAAAGAACAAAGTTTTAATTGTGATTTTTTTTCCTGTGCTTTTTTTTCTTGTGACTTTTTTTCCTGTGACCTTTTTTCCTATCAAATTTGTGACTTTCTTTCCTGTGACTTTTTTTCCTGTGACCTTTTTTCTGTTTACCTCAGCATGACTCATTAAATAATCAATTCGAGGAGTGTGATTCCTGAAAAATGTTCCTAATATCGGCATGAAATGTAAAATCACAGATAATATGTGAAAGCCAAAAACCACCAAAGTACAATACATGATTTTACAAATTCAGAAGCAGGATTACGGGAAAGGGGACACCTTTACTGTCTTAACAATGATATCATAGTCTTTAAGGCATATATATATATATTACTATTGCCAGATATCCTGTGGAACATTAACAATATTGCAAAGTTCAACGATCAAAACATCTAGACATTCGCAAAAAAAAATCAAAATCTTACCCAGGTGCACATCTTTGACATATGTCTACAAATGATCTGCAAAGGATAAACTTCCTAGCAAAAAAACTAAAAAATGAATTTTGCATATGATCACTGAGCAAATGAAAGGGAAGACAGACATACATGTATATAGCAACATGACCCTTGAATTGTCCTGGCAAGAGAATAAAAATTCCACAATTGTTGTGGAGCCTCTGCCTTTCCATTTACTATACACTGAAAAAACAACTTGTATCTACCATATCTCAAAAATGTATTCTTGTTCTTACTGTTTAAACTTGGTTAGAATATTGAATTTTGGAACTTATTATTTAGCAAATATATATATATATATACTTCCTATATAGACACTCTGTCTCCAACATATCCCAAAAATGTATTCTTATTCTTACTGTTTACACCTGGTTAGAATATTGAATTTTGGAACTTATTATTTAGCAAATATATATATATATATATATACTTCCTACATAGACACTCTGTCTCCAACATATCCCAAAAATGTATTCTTATTCTTATTGTTTAAGTCTTTCACTGGTTAGAATATTGAATTTTGGAATGTTGGAATTTATACCAAATTTTTATAAATATATATATTTCAAATATTCACATATCAGGAATTTTGGACATAATTATGATGCGAAATTGCCATGACATTAAACTTTTAATCTGTTCATTTTTGCAACTTTGGTATTTTTGCATTATTAAACTTTTAAAAATGACAAAAGGCTAAAATTTTACTGATTAATAACCTGGTTACCACCTTTATAATATTTTTCTAGTCTACTCATCTTGAAAAAAAAATGCTTCCTGCAACTTTCAGAAAAAATATTCTTATTGCACAAAAAGCTAGCAAAAATTCAAAACTCTCCCTTCACTGAATACTGACAAATTTTGCTTAAAATGGATAGCATAAGTAATTTGTGAACTTGTAAAGGCTACGAGACTTCTTAACTATTCCTACACAAGAATATCTTTAGGAATGTCTTTATGCATTCACCCATATTTCAATAATTCAAATATTTTTCAAACTCTAATTATATCATGCAAAGTCCTCAACTTCAGCTATCATTTTCTCCAACTCATCAAATTTATCTTGACTCACATCTGGTTTTGTATCCTCCGTTAACGGTTCTTTTTCTTTCTCTTTACCATTTTCTATTAAATTTTCTTCGTCACCACCAGCCCCTTTCTTCTGTTGATTCTTCATTGCTTCTATTTCTTCCAGTTGTTTCCTCTTGAAGAATCCCAACTTGAAAAAAAATAAAGATTAGCATTGCATTGACATCAATTGATTCCACAAGCTCTGTAAGTATAGCAATCTAATTTACAGTAGATCTTGGCACTTGCTCCCCCTTTTCTGACATGTCACCCCACGACATGTCAGAAAAGTGGGAGCAAGTGCGGAGATCTAATTTTAGTTTGACTGTCAACATAACTTATTAGTTGCATCCACAGGTGGTGTATAGGGCAATAAACTGTCTATGTGTGGCAGTTAGGTCTGGTCATAAACAGACAGCCCTGACATAAATCAATGTTGATAATATGTGTGCCACACTTCATTAAAGATCCCTTAAAAAAAATTGTCAGTTAAAAAATTTGTGTCTAATGGATTGGTTTATATAGATGATCCCTATTTGTTGATCCTGCACTAGATGCAGGTGACACGAAAATAAAATAACAGTATGCAACATTAGAATGACAGACACTTGTGGCAGCATAAATTGCTAAATTTCAAGCCTCTACCGATTTCTCCCCTTTTCCATTTCCAATCAGCACTTATTACCCCTGTTGTCCCTCCCACCTTTTTCTTTCTTCTTTTAATTAAGGCTTTTCCAGTCCAGGAAAAAATGTACAGGAGGATGGAATGCAAGTTATTTATTTTAACCTTGGTGGAGATGTTGAACTTAATTATATATCTACTGCTAATTCCTGAAAAAAGAAATAAAAATTTGTTGGTGGTACCCTAAATTTTGACTTGGGTTCCTGGCAAGTGAATATTTTTTCATGCATTAAGGAGGTTTGCTCCTCATGTTGTGAGATTTCTGTCAGATTTTCGGAATCCTCGGTTTTTATCCATTTAAAAGCTTTATAATTTTTTGCCTATTGACCCTTTATTTTTTTTCCAATAATGACATCTTTGTGAGCATTCTGTAAAAATTTCATTGAAATCTATTCATTCTGTCACATTCATTCATTGTCAAACTTTGTTAATGTTAATCCTATGAAAAATCAGAGGAGTTCAGTCTCCCCCAAATTTTCAATTACGTAAATCTCAAAAAACGAGATCATCAAACTATTTTTTCACTCAAATTACTTCTTTTTTTTAAATATCTAACATAAAGTCATGTTTATTTGAAATCCTCTTTCTTTTCAAATGGAGTAGTGAACCCCCTTAACATGTCTAGACAGGAAGAGAAGTGTCAGTGATGTCATTCTAATAAAAAGAAAAAAAATGTCTTAAAAAATTTACCTTCCATAATATGAGGGCAACAACAAGTACTACAATAAGACCTCCTAGAATACCAAGGAACACTACCCACCATTGGACTTTCTTCTTCACTTGTTCTGCTGGAACGACATCTGTTCTTGCCTAAAAAATACAAATTATAATCATATATCAGGTTATATTTCCATGGCTTTTGTTCTCCATTTAGGCATACCTGTTAACCTTTGGTAGCTGCTATGAGGGAGATCTCCCTCATACCAGCACATCTAAATGGGAGATTTTACGCAACGACCTTTTTTCAACAAAAATTTGCATATTATAAATGAAGAAAAGAGAATATGGAATGGAAGAAATCATTTATGTTAGCTGTTAGATCAATTTTTAAAATCAAAATTCTTCCATGATTTTAAAATTAAGCATCATATTTCATAATTTTGCCAAGAAAGCAAAACAAATTTGGGAATGCTGTTAAAAAATTACCTTATTTTGTCTATTAGGGAGGTTTGGGGGAAAAAAGCAGCAAGGGGGAGATTTTGATCTCCCTCGAGGGAGATCCATTTAAAGGGGGAGATTAGGCTTCTAAGAGGAAGTCTCCCCCTTAAAGGGGGAGGGTTAACAGGTATGCATTTAGGTATGAAATATATATATGTATAAGACAATGAAATATTCACAATTTCATAATTTACATTTAAATATTTGCCCATGATATTCAACTGCAAGCATGTGTCTAGCAAAAAAATCACAATACCATTATGATGAATTGAAATTGTCTGAAATTCATTAAAGTGAAGGTATATGTATAACAAGGTAAATGTGGAAATATCAAATCGTTTGATAAATCCTTTAAGCCTATTCCATTCAAAATTCCCACCGCGGGGTGGAACTCCATTTATTTTTTTTTCTGTTGATGGTGGGTAAATTTCTATTGTATCCTAATAGTGTAATTATATATCTAATTTTTTTTCTCTTTGTGTAATTATATATTTAAATTTTAAAAATTTGGTGGGGGGTATAAAAATAAGTGGCGTTCCACCCCCTGGTGGGAATTTTTACTGGAATAGCCCTTACAACAAAGTCAAGTTTGAATTCTTGTTTGTCCTAAACTGAGAGACTGTTTAAAAAATCTTTTATCATAGGGTTTGGGATATTTGACTTCTATATGTAATTGTATATTGGATGAATGCATATTGTTAAAATTAGTGGTAGGCAATCTTTTAGGTCATCCCAGGGTCTCAATGCATTTGAAAGTGATAAGCAGGATTGGCATGCTTTTAATAGTTTTACATGTAAGTAACATGATATACATGTAGGTTCATCATGAAAAATTGCTGGTGAAAATTTGAGGGATGTTAAACATATCACATGAAATGTTGAACATATCACATGAAATGTTGAAAACTCTCTTGAAAAAATCCAGACAAAATAGTTGCTTTAAGTGTTTGTAAAATATGTTTGCTTGCATGGGATTAAATGCCACTTTTAGCAGTATTTCAGCTACATGTGTATTGTGGATATCAGTTTTAGTGGAGGAGGAAGCAGGGGTACCGAGAGAGAACCACCGACCTTGGGTAGGTAACTGAAATTACTGACTACATATTGTTGCAAGTCAATTGCACCTTTTTTGTGGTTTCGTAAAATATGAGTTCTGTATAACAGGAGGTCCAACCGAATTGGTTGGAGAAGTATTAATTTGGTTGGAGCAAAATCATTTGTGTACGAGTTTAAGTAACTAAGAATGTTTTAATTGATAAAAATGTTACCTTTTGGCAATGACTAAATGAACGCTCATTGAACCCTGAATCAATATGGCAAGTGCAAATTTAAGCATGTGTTGACACAGTACAAGTATGGACACCATGATATGCCTACCCTTTTTCCAAAATATATAAAAGGGAAGTTCTGAGCCCAAAAATCAATCCTATGGGAGCTAAGCAATCTTCCTGTAAAGTTTCATCTATTTTGAGGCACTTTGAATTTTCCCGCCTTTTCCTAGTTTCCATAGCAACGGCAGCCATTTGGAAAATTCTGAGAACCAAAATCATTTCTATGGGTGCTAGACAGTCTTCTTGTAAAGTTTCATCAAATTTTAGGCACTTTTAATTTTTCCGCCTTTTTTTCAGTTTCCATGGCAATCACAGCCATTTTGAATATTCCAAAAGATATAAGTGTGCACATCTACTTATTGTAAGTTAGATTTCTTTGAAGTAGTTGGAATTTGTTTGCAAGCTTTCTAAAACACATGAATAGTTGTGTTTTTCATTCATACGGACAGACGGACGGACAAACGGATGGACGGACGGACGGACGAACGAACAGAAGGACGGACAGACAAGGGTAAAACTTTTCGTTGCGGGGGCATAAAAGCTTTTTGTGCAATTTTCATAATTCAATTTTGCATATTTATAAAGAGGGATAACTGGATAACTCTATAAACCAGTTGTTCATTACTAAACTTACCTCAGCACTATAACTAAGACTTGTCGATAGTAACAGGTTATTAGGTAAAGAAACTTTAGTTACTGTAGATATAGGCAGTGATTCAACTTTTGCTTTACCCTGAAATCAAAATAATTTTACAATTATAAGTACGATTTAGCTCAGTTTTGATATGTTGGATAGATATTTTTCAATTGTGATTATTCGATTTTGATCATTGATTAAATTTTCTTTTGACTCAAATTTTAGCAAACTATTATTTATCTATACCAAATACTTAAAAACTAAATGAACATTCTTTAAACCTTAAAACAAACCACTGATTGTTAATCAAAATCTCTAATATACATATAAATACAACAAATGAACTGATCACTTATATGCTTTCATTTCTACATGCAATCTTACAGAATTAAAACATTACAATGGTTTCTACAGAGTTATTTCCCTTAAAACTTAATTACCGGAAGCATATGCAACAAACCACTTTAAACTTGTTTCAAAATGCAAGAATACCTAAGGTGCATTAAAAAAGTAAATTTTGTTATGTTGTACACGTTTCAAGCAGTAACCTCTCGCCAGCAGCATTAAAATCAAATTCAAGTTTTTAAGTCTCAAAACAGAGATTATATTTTGTTTAAGTATCTTTTCCATAACAGAAGGGGGAAAAATCAATCACTAGATGTTTCAGCTGTTCATAGATCTTTTGGTTTTGTATGTATTGCATTATCAACATTTCTCCATATGGCTTTACATTTTTGTTAAAATCTTACCTGAACTTGTGACAGGATATTTGGATCCATTTCAAATTTTAGTAATATGGTAACAAATGCTTTCAAACCTAGATTATTTGTAGTACATGGAATTTCTTTACAACCTTGACTGTTACAATTCTGAAATATTCATAAAAATATCAGTAAAATGACTGCTAAAAAGAAGGAACATACATGTACATGCAGACAAATATTTTAGGCATTTATTCTTTAGGAATTCAGTCAAAAAAAATACTTACAAAATATCATTCTTTGTATTTTTAATTGGCATTTGTATATGAATTGAATGATAAACAACACGTATGTATCAATGCATCACACTGAAATATGGAAATTAAAGCTCACTCCATTGGAACAAGTATAAAACTTGAAGGATTTTACCTCGTCATGTTTCATTCCATTTTCTCAATTTTGAGAAGCTACAATTCCTGTTTTTAGCAATGTGAGATTTCCTTGTCTTGCACTTGCAAGACCAAAACAATCATGTGCAGTTTACCAGCAAACATTATACTGAATTGTGTTTTACACATTATTAAAGGTCTACAAACTGCAATAGTCTACAACTGTTATCATCGGTGAGTATAAGTGTACCGCATAGCAGGTAATTTTCGCTATATTTTCAAGTTTATGGAAGCAGTAAATTCAAGTCAGTATATCTTTATACACGTCTATCCATCACAATTTTCAATTTGCAAAAAATTTATTACCCCTAAAATACCCTTCTTTGGGGAACAAATTGCAAAATTTGGTAACTGCAAAAATGACAGTTTACGTAATATGAAATTGATGTATCATTATATCAATGTTGTAACATTCTACAGGAAAATGTGAAAGAAAAATCTCCTATTGTTATACCTTATAATATTTTCCATATATAAATGCATTAGGGAAAAATATCGACAATTTGTCTGTTTTATTTCTTAAACCAAAAAACGATCTGTTGACCAGTCAACAGTTTTCAGTCTGTTGACCAACACTGATCTGTTGACCACCTGCCTTATTTTGATTGGTTCAAAAGTATCATGCCCATATCACATGATCTCCTGTCATCTGCATAACCAAAGTTGGCGACGTGAATTGTATTCAGATGAAATGGAGTGTATTCATTGAACATGAAAAGGTATAACAAAACAGTTATAGACTGGGTCCTCAAACAACAGCTGTTTTGTTTGACCCTCTGACCAAACTGTTGCACTCAGCCTTCGGCTTCGTGCAACAGTTCAGTCCTCGGGTCAAACAAAACAGCTGTTGTATTCTGACCCAGTCAATAGCTGTATAATGTGAAATGTTTGGGCTACATTCTAGATTTTGTAACATTGAAAAAGGGGGCTTAAAAAGTGGTGCATCATTCCTATGTGGATGTTGGTTCATTTTAGAGAAAACTCAGTGAAAATTAAGCATTAAAATGTATGTATTACCCAAATATCATACCATATACAGTAGTCCCCCTCTTATAAGGCCACCTTATTTGTAGCATAAAGTTGGCCTTATAAGAGGGGTGGCCTTTGGTGAGGGGATTGAAATTTTGTGGGAACATTTTAATAGAGATGCATGATCAAGCTAGGTAGTCCACCACAATGTACATTGTATGTAAGGCAAGCCTAAATTATGTTAAAATTTTAGTTTAATATGTTTCACAGGAGTGAAATTATTCTTCATTGGTACATATAGAATTGCATTTTATATATATTCCTTATCAGACAATGTCCATGATTTATTCTTTGTTATCTATATTTTATTTATTTTATTTTATTAATTACTATAAGTAAATGTAAAATCATCTACACATTTTATGTATTTGTAAATTGGTTATTATAACATAATCAGTATTTTCAAATTTATCTAAATGCTAATTAAAATCACATGCTGCACTTTAGTTTTACAGAGCCCTTAATTATTCTGTTTATTCATTGTTTTTTGTTTACCTGTGCTTGCAAATACATCATGAAGTTGATTAATTCTTTAAAATTACAATGATTCACACAAAGCCATTAAATTATATGATGAGTTTCCTTTGTTAATTCCCTTAATTTAGTAACAGGTAACCTGTAATGTGCTTGTAATGCTAATTAACATTTAATTGTTAAAACAACACACAAGCTGAGATGTCAAAAATGAGGAGATAATCTGTTTGGATTATCTCCCTTACACTATTATCGCCCTTACCGGAAGCACTTCCTGTTCAATTGTTTACATGATTTGGCCTTTGAAAAGGGGGAATTTGGACCATTTAGGGACAGAATGTGTGGCCGCTGGTCGCATCAGAGGGGTGGCCGTCGGCGAGGGGTCAATTTGCACTGAAATCAGTTAATGCATGAGGTTTCTGGCCTTAAGTAAGGGGTGGCCTTTGGTGAGGGGGGCCTCTCAAGAGGGGGATTACTGTAATATGACTAAGAAATTCTGAGATATCATATAAATAAAGGGCTACGCAGAGCGCAGAATGATACAACCGCACCATGTCGACCACTGAAATTTGAAAAAGTGTAATTTAGAGCAAATTTGGACACAGTAATTAGATGGACACAAAAAAGCTTGATACATAATAAGCTTAACCCAAATTAGTAAAAATAAAGCTTACAATGAGAATAATCCAAAGAAAAAATCCCATCAAAATCTGATGAAAAATAAGGATTTCGCATATTTCTTATAATTGCAATTTTGGCTCCTTTGACCCCTTGTAGCTCGGAAATGATATGAGCTAAGCCAAATCCATTGAATACTATTTATAGCTTACAATGAGAGGAATGCAAGGAATAAAATCCCATCAAAATCTGATGAAAAATAAAGATTTCACATATTTGTAATAATTGCAATTTTGGCCCCTTTGACCCCTTAGGCCATACAAAAATAATGATTAGATTCTCAGGCCATTTTTCTGAAAAAATGATGAGGCAGGGAGGGAGAAAATTTTTATTTTTATTGGTTCAAAATCATGATGAGGCATCTTTTTACATTACTGAAAAGCCAAAAAAGTGATGAGGCAGGTGATTTTCTGTTTTTTTTATTTGAAACTTGAATAAAAAAGTAGAAATAGTTCCCAGAAAAGAGATGAGGCAGGGGCCTGAGAAGCTAATTTATTTTTTTATTTTGCCTTATAGCCCGGAAGCGGTAATAGATACATCTAATCTGTTGACATACTACTGAAAGCTTGCATTGAGAGGAATCCAAAGAAATAAATCCCATCAATATCTGATCTAAAATAAAAGATTTCACATATTTCTAAAAATTGCAATTCTGCTCCCTTTGACCCCTTATAGCTGAGAAACGGAAAGACCTATACCAAATCTGTTGAAATACTACTGAAAGCTTACAATGAGAGGAATCTAAAGAAAAAAATCCCATTGAAATCCGATGAAAAATAAAAAAGTTTAGGTAATCCGTATGTTTGCAATTTTGGTCCTGTTGGGCCTTCATAGCTTGGAAAGGAAACAAATTATCAAAAATCTTGTGGCGCAGCACTAGTTTATTTTTCATAAGGAATCCATTGCAAAAAACTCCATCAAAATCAGACTAAAAATAAAAAATTGAAATTTTTGAAATTCCCCCCTTTACATGCCACGTGAAATCCGTTGGCATACCCCAGATTGGAAATTTTCTAAGGAATACACTGAGAGAAACCCCATCAAAATCCAAAAAATAATAAAGATTCTACAGTCAAATATGTGAAAACACTCAATTTAACCCTTTTTGGCCCCTAATTCTGAAATGGGTGGGGCCAAAAACTAAAGGAAAAACATCTTTTTCAAGAATGTTCCAAGAAACATCATACTAAAATTTGAAAACAATCTGTCTACTAGAACCAAAGTTATGCTGTCCACAGACATGAAAATACCTAATTTAACCCCTTTTTGGCCCCTTTTTTGCCTCTTTTTTAAAAACGGGTGGGGCAGGGAATGTGACATTAAAACCCGGGCTTAAGCTTGTGCCAACAAACATTATACTAAAATTTGATAACAATCCATTCACTAGAACCAAAGTTATGCTGTCCACAGACGCTGATGCCGACACCAGCGCCATACCATAATACGACCGCAAAATTTTTGCAGTCGTATAAAAATTAAATATTAAATCTGATTTAGAAAATCTGAGAATGATCTGCTGAAATATATTTAAAAGTCTTCATTTTCTTTCCTTCAGAATACTTACATAATTTATGTTATCATCCTGAGATGGATTTTTTTCTGTAATTTTGTAAGTTTTGGTAGAATTTGTCCCTGATTTGTCTGCCGTTGAAGGTTCTTTATTCAATATGACATCTGTTCCACAGTAAAGAGAGGATTGTACAGGAACAATGATAGTCTGCAATAAAAATCCACCAAAAAATATTACTCCATCTTCATGACTGGATTGTTATTAATTGGTGTCGCAATTGCTTATTAGTTCCTAAAGACATAACTTCCTCTTTCAAACATCAAAATAAATTTATTTAAACAACTGAAATGTTCTTCTATGATTTTAGGAATGGAGAAAAGACAAGTACATGTATAATATTTCCCAAAACTTGTCGTAGAAAAAGTTCTTCTTTATTCATTTGAGACAACAATGTAAGAAATACTGTAAACGTATTAATTTTTGCTAGGTTTGCCTTGGGCTCTTGAAAGCGAACAATAGTACCTAATATGAAAATAAGTTTTTGTCTAGAAAAAGCCTTTTCAAGATTGTAAACTGTGAAAATTGATACCTGCAAATATGTCGATCTTTCATAAACCGTGAAAAAAAGCATCAGCGAAAATTAATACGTTTACAGTACCCTTTAATCATCATATACATTATACTAGAGGCTCAGACACTGAGCCTGTATCGCTCACCTGACGAAATGCTGAACAGCAAGGTTTTGATGTTGCATGGTGGCCTTTTTTTTATGTGAATTTCCCATAGGGCCAAAATAAATTATGTTCTGTGCTGGTGGCCATGTTTTTTATTGGATCACAACGAAATAAGCAAACTTTGTTAAGGACCTTTAGTTCATCATTCCTGCAAAGTTTGGTTGAATTTGCTTCAGCGGTTTCTGAGGAGAAGAAGAAAATAAGAATTTTCCCATAGGGTCCAATGTTAAACCTAAGTTCCACACTGGCAGCCATTTTTTTATCTGATCACAACAAAATGAGCAATCTTTGTAAAGGACCTTCTATACATCATTCCTGTAAAGTTTGGTTGAATTTGCTTCAGTGGTTTCTGAGGAGAAGATGAAAATGTGAATTTCCCATATAGGGCCAATGTTAAACTATCTTCCTTGCTAGCGGCCATGTTTTTTATCGGATCAGAACTAAATGAGCAATCTTTGTTAAGGACCTTTATTACATCATTCCTGTAAAATTTGGTTGAATTTGCTTCAGCAGTTCCTAAGGAGAGGAAGAAAATAAGAATTTTCCCATAGGGTCAAATGTTAAACCTAAGTTCTGTGCTGGCAGTCATGTTTTTTATCGGTTCCGAACAAAATGAGCAATCTTTGTTAAGGACCTTTAGTACATCATTCCTGTAAAGTTTGGTTGCATTTGCTTTATTGGTTTCAGAGGAGAAGAAGAAAATGTGAATTTTCCCATAGGGTCCAATGTTAAACCTAAGTTCTGCACTGGCGCCATTTTTTTTATCGGATCGGAATGAAATGAGCAATCTAAGTAAAGGACCTTCCATACATCATTCCTGTAAAGTTTGGTTGAATTTGCTTCAGTGGTTTCAGAGGAGAAGATGAAAATATGAATTTTCCCTTAGGGTCCAATGTTAAACCTATGTTCTGCGCTGGCAGCCATGTTTTTTATCCGATCGGAACTAAATGAGCAATCTTTGTAAAGGACCTCCCATACATCATTCCTGCAAAGTTTGGTTGAATTTGCTTCAGTGGTTTCAGAGGAGAAGATGAATACATGAATTTCCCACAGGGCCAATGTTAAACTATTTTCTGGGCTGGTGGCCATATTTTTTATCGGATCCGAACGAAATGAGCAATCTTTGTTTAAGACCTTTAGTACATCATTCCTGTAAAGTTTGGTTGCATTTGCATTAGCTGTTTCAGAGGAGAAGAAGAAAATATGAATTTTCCCATAGGGTCCAATGTTAAACCTAAGTTCTGCGCTGGCAGCCATATTTTTTATCTGATCGGAACAAATTGAGCAATCTTTGTAAAGGACCTTCCATACATCATTCCTGTAAAGTTTGGTTGAATTTGCTTCAGTGGTTTCAGAGGAGAAGATGAACAGGCTTGGGGCGAATTACATTGCAATGTAATGCATTATATTACAATTACGTTTGAAAATTTAACATTATATTACAATTACAATTACTTAAATTTTTGAAAGTAATGCATTATATTACAATTACTTTACAAAAGTAATGCATTAAATTACACATTACATTTTCCGAATTTTATCAAGAAAAGAAACGGTTAATCATGCATTTGCAATTTATTTACAGTGAATACTGTGAACATGTTTCTGAAGACGGAAAAACACCAAAGACAATCAACTTTTTAAAACTATAAATATCTCTTGAAAATGATGTAGATTCATTAACAATACATATGTATACATGTACTGGGATCATCAAGTACAGGAGATCCAAAAAAAATACAAGTGAAAAGATCCATTCTCCAAGTTAAAATTTCTGTACTTGTGTATTCCCTTGCATTTATATGTTATAGACTGTATTATCTCTTTTACAATGTATATGTAATTTATATTTCGGTCCCCCTTTTTCACAATTTTTCTGAAACAATTTTGAAATTGACAATTTAATATTAAGCCTTAAGGGTTGGGGGAGATAAATGTGGGCTTATTGAACCTTCACTGTGTAAAATTCATGTGACCTTTTCAAAAATTAAAGAATGAACTTTATACGTAGTTTTTGAGAAAAAATGTTCAGTTAAGTTGCCTAAATATGAATATTCATGGATGTTTCTTATAACTGACACTTTAATTAACACCATTTAAAGCCAAAAATCCACTTGTCAAAGAAAAGGAATTAATAGAAATGTAAACTAATTAAGAGTTTTACATGTGACAATCAATGATCTTTGAACTAATTATACTTTGATCACTAGAAGCTTGTATTTGTTTTATAAATTAAGAATTGTAAATTTTCAAAACTAGAATTTAAATTAAATGTTTTTGATCATGAAATTTCTGAATGAAAAGAGAATATTTTGTTTTATACCTTTAGATAAGTTGCAAAGTTTGCAGATATAGAGAAACAATGTTTAATATTTACATGGAGTTCCAATACATTTCACTAAAACAATTTTTTATAAATGAAAAGCTTTACCCAAGTTTCAAATTAGAAAAAAAGTAATGCTATGTAATGCCATGGAATGCTTAAATTACAGGCATTTTTGAAACATAATGCATTATATTACAATTACATGTAATGCTAAAAAATGGGGCATTACACATTACATGCATTACTTTGTAATAATGTAATGCATTACAGGGCATTACAATTACACATTAGCATTACCCCATGCCTGAAGATGAATACATGAATTAGGGCCAATGTTAAACTATTTTTTGTGCTGGCGGCCATATTTATTATCGGATCCGAACGAAATGAGCAATCTTTGTTTAGGACCTTTAGTACATCATTCCTGTAAAGTTTGGTTGCATTTGCTTCAGTGGTTTCAGAGGAGAAGAAGAAAATATGAATTTTCCCATTGGGTCCAATGTTAAACCTATGTTCCCTGCTGGCGGCCATTTTTTTTATCGGATCGGAACGAAATGAGCAATCTTTGTAAAGGACCTTTAGTACATCATTCCTGTAAAGTTTGGTTGAATTTGCTTTAGTGGTTTTAAAGGAGAAGATGAAAATGTGAAAAGTTAACGGACGGACGGACGATGGACGCCAAGTGATGGCAAAAGCTCATACTGACCCTTCCGGTCAGGTGAGCTAAAAAGGATTTTATTTTCATTTCCACAGTTTAATACATTGTATTGTATATGTCGTAAGCCTAGATGACTCAAATGATTTCGTATAATTTGACATTGACAAGATGTAATAAATCAAAGCAATCTACAATGCTTTGATGGAAGGTAATTTGTTCCTCACAGTTTGGATTTTTGAACATTACAAATTCTTATGTATACCTCTGAAACACACGCAGTGACCTTAATTGTATTTTTTTATCTATTCATAGCTATCTTTTCCACGTTTTTTTCACTGTTTAAAAGTTGGTAAAAGTTTACTAAGTACAGAGTGTTTGGAGATTTTATTTCATGCATTGAGGTGTTTGCTATGTTTTGCAAAAGCTGATCAACTAAACATGCTAAATGTTCAATCCAAATTCCAAATTCTCTGACCCTGTGAAATAACATTTTGTTTCTTACATATCAGCCAAAGTTCCCCTTATAACATCATCAATTGACACAACATTTGATCTTATGTAATGCTTCCAGCACGTTACAGAACCCTTGTAGAAAGCTCTTTTTTGAGTGGTCTGTAGGTGATAGGCTACAAGGCTCAATTCCCCATCCCTTTTGATTTCACCATACTTTTCCAGAGGCAGTCAGAATTTCCCATCCCATGGCCCTTTCCCTACCCCCAAAGTGATTATTTATTGACAAACTTGTTCTCGTCTTGATATAGCTGAAATATGCTGAGTAGATGTTAAACAATATTCAATCAATCAATCAATCATATATAACTGCATGTACATACCATTTCAGACACTTTAAGAAGAGCCTTTGAGTTAATGACAACACTAGGATAGGATATCGTAAACGTTGATGATTCACTGAGTATACTTGGACCGTTGTTTGTAAAATCAAATCTGTGTGAAACTTTATCATCTTTAGTTTTACTTGTAACATATAATTCTGGATTGCTGACACTGCAAATAAAATTCAGATAATATTGGTTTAACTGATAACATTGCAAATAAAATTCAGATAATCTTTGTTTAACTGATAACATTGCAAATAAAATTCTGATAATATCTTGGTTTAACTGATAATATATAATTCTGGATTGCTGACACTGCAAATAAAATTCAGATAATCTTTGTTTAACTGGTAATATATATTCTGGATTGCTGACACTGCACTTCAAATTCAGATAATCACAGTTTATCCTTTAACATATAATTATGTATTGCTGACACTGCAAATAAAATTCAGATAATCTTTGTTTAACTAGTAATATATATTCTGGATTGCTGACACTGCACTTCAAATTCAGATAATCACAGTTTATCCTTTAACATATAATTATGTATTGCTGACACTGCAAATAAAATTCAGAGAATCTTTGTTTAACTGGTAATATATATTCTGGATTGCTGACACTGCACTTCAAATTCAGATAATCAGTTTATCCTTTAACATATAATTATGTATTGCTGACACTGCAAATAAAATTCAGATAATATTGGTTTAACTGATAACATTGCAAATAAAATTCTGATAATATCTTGGTTT
Organism: Modiolus philippinarum; assembly: GCA_002080025.1. NCBI lineage: Eukaryota > Metazoa > Mollusca > Bivalvia > Mytilida > Modiolidae > Modiolus > Modiolus philippinarum. Next base: position 82,902 of record MJUU01035078.1, read on the forward strand.
AACTGATAATATATAATTCTGGATTGCTGACACTGCAAATAATATTCAGATAATCTTTGCTTAACTGGTAATATATATTCTGGATTGCTGACACTGCACTTCAGATTCAGATAATCACAGTTTATCCTTTAACATATAATTATGTATTGCTGTCACTGCAAATAAAATTCAGATAATCTTTGCTTAACTGGTAATATATATTCTGGATTGATGACACTGTACTTCAAATTCAGATAATCACAGTTTATCCTTTAGGGCTGTTCTAGAAAAGTTGGTCTGGGACCCTTTGAAGGCACTTCATATAAATTGTTGTGGGTGGTTGTGTTTTCTTCATCCTTTTGTATTGTACATATGGGGAAGAATTCTATGGATGGTGGGGGTCAATAAAAAGTGCCTTCAAACCCCCCATGTCATTTTTCTGGAACAGCCCTTAACATATAATTATGTATTGCTGACACTGCAAATAAAATTCAGATAATCTTAGTTTAACTGATAAGATATAATTCTGGATTGCTAACTGCAAAAAAAAATCAAAAAATATTTGTTTAACTGCTTAAATATAGTTCTTTATTGTTGACACTGCATATCAAATCCAGATAATCTTTCTTCAAAAACAAAATACTGAAGTTACTGTATATTTATTTTCTGCATATAATGATTTCAACCATTTATGTCTTTTCCATGCAGATCTTCAAAACATTTGGAAATCCATATGGCAAAATATGTGCAAAAGCTGATAGAGACCAAATTACCAATAGGATCTAAAAAGTACAGCTAAAATTAACTGTTTTACTGATAATTTATAATTCTGGATTGCTGACACTACAAATTAATTCTGATAATATTGGTTTTACTGTCAGATAAAATGTTATTCTGAATTGCTGACTATACAATTGAAAAATAAGATAAAGAAAATTTACTAGAAAATTTTAACTGATTATTGACATTGCAAAAAAGTGAAGAAGCCTAAAGTCGGTTTCACTTCCTTTAGATAATGGAAATCTTACGATTTCTGCTTTATTTTTACACTGATCTTTTTCATATTTGGTATGTATATCAATAATGATTATACATAACTGAAAAATGTTGATATCTCCTTTTAAGACATGCCCAAAAGTCTGCAGTCATGTGCATTTTCACAATTTTTTTCAAACAGGTGAAAATTTCTAAGTGTTGGATGGTCTTATTTTAAGGGCGACCAGGTAACTTGATGAATTAGATGACCCGAGTTGACCTGCCTAATAATAGTAAGGTGTACTCGTTCGGGGTTAACAATTGTTACCCACAGACTTTTTGTTTGTAAACACCGAATAGAAATGAGCAGTACATTAACAATTTATTTCAAATATTTCTTTTGGGTTTAATGCATGCACATTTCAATTACATGTTTAAGTATTTTGTTGAATTATATCATTTACGGGTATGTTTCTTCTTGAATCAAAAGGGGGTCCAAGCACATGGTAAAAGCCAAAGTGAGACTTGTTTATCATCTGACTTCAAGTAATACCTGCCTATACCTATTTCAGAATGGTCCAGTCTAGTCGATAATTGTGCGCCGAAAATATCATCCATTTAAAAGCATGGAGCATTTTTAAAAAGTGTTTTTTCTTTCAATATGTTTTGGAAATCATAAAATTAAAAGTGGTCCCAAAAGTGTATAATACTTTTCTCTAATTTCTGTCCTGTTTTCACGTTTCCTGAGCGGTTGGAGAAATATGTTTCTCCTCTCTAGAGAGAATGTTGTTCTCGGCAAGTGATTGGATGAAATTCAATTATGACGTCAAATATGTTTGCCATTTTCCGACTTTACCATTGTGACGTCATGAAAAAAGGCGACCATGCCTGATGATGTCACTTCCAAAGAACACATTTATTTCGGATCATCAGAAAAGGGGGGTCATGTTTTTGTAAAAAATCTCCTTGAAATCATTAGAGAAATAAAATCCACAACCGTATCTCGTGACAAACGACATTTCTACACTCTCGATAGTTAAATTTTCATATATTCGGCAAGCCTCGCGTTTAAAATATTAGAAAATTTAACTATCTCTAGTGTAGAAATGTCGTTTCTCACTCGATGCGATTGTGGATTCTATATTTACACAACCATGCAAAATCCGGTGCCGAAATATGCAATATTAAAGTCAGTAGAAGAGCATTTCCATTATCTAAAGGAAGTGAAACAGACTTTTATTGAAAATGAACCTACTGATTGCTAGCAAGCTAATCCAAACTTTGCTATAAAAATGTTTCTCTTAAGTTATTGATGCTGCATAAAAATATCCAAATAATCTAACCTGTACTTTATCGCAAGAACTACAATGAAAATCTGGATAAAAAAAATTTCACATTTTGGAAAGAGTAAATCCAATAAAAATTTGACTTACCCATCAAAGTCTACTTCAGCTCTTGACTCAACATTCACAGATATAATCTGCTCATTATTTATTAAATAGGTATCTTCGCTCCTAGTTTTCAATTTTAAGTTCACATCAAAACTACCAACCACAGGAGTCCTGGATGCATCAAAGTATATAACAAACTTATCTGCTCTCCCGGTAACAAACGGTATTTCTAAATCTGATAACGAACATTCTAAAACCGACTTTGTATTGTCTTCAACATTCTGTGGGGAACAGCTCACTTGAGTTTGGGAGTCTGGAGTTGATCTTACTCGGACATAAGATATGTAAGTCGCTGAACCCACGGTAAGAGTTGTGCCGTATGATGCCTCAGCTATGTTTGAGACTGTTATATCCAACTGGAACCCTGCTTCTGGTCCCCTGACCAAAACATTAGCGCCATGATTATATTTTGCTTTAACTTGCAGGTTGAGATCAGTTTCACAAATGTTATCAGCGCCACAACCTGGTTTTGAAAAATGTATCTGAAAAAAAGTTTTTAAATTTTCTAAATTAAAATTATATAATTATGTGTATAAAAGGAGTATGTACACCAAGGAAATAATTTGGCCCTGTAAAATCTACGAAATTAAGAATTCTAAAAATTAAGTGAAAAATTGTTGTAAGTTTATTCAATAGGGTCCAAAACAACTGTTTCATAAACTGATTTACATCTACATAACTTTTTTGGCAAGTAAGCTCAGTTGGTATGGCACAATGTTAGTGATATTAAAAATAAGATTAAATTTGCCACAATTTTACAGTTTTATTAAAATGAATGTCGCTACATTCTTTGAATGACCAGAATGAAATTTTGCCAAAGTTTAAGAATTATCCAAAGGAAACTTGTATTTTCATTCTGGTTACAAATGTGGAAAATGGTTGTCGGACTAAAAAGTATGTAGAAAATGGACTCTTTTTACCATTTTTCAGAAAATGCGAGAGCTCTTGAAAGAGACGATACCTTGCTATTTTTGGTGATTGAAAATTTTATTTCACTTTTCAGTCATGCAGTTTGTGTGTTTTTCTTTTGTGGAACTAATATATTGTGTGACCATTTATTGAGTTACCAATCTCTGTATATTTCTGTCCCTGCTTCCAGGGACTATACATTACATAAGATTCTCCTAGTTACGTCTATGTAAATTGTCATATTGGACACCGTCGTCCTGATTAAATTCGTATCCGTATCTGAACCAGTAATTAGTGGCACCATCAAGAGAGCGTGGGTTCAATCTCAAATTACGATTTCATGATTTTGCGAATATAAAAACAGCTATAAAGTAAATTATAGTTTCTAAAACATAGCATTTAAACTAGGAGTTGAAATTAATTCGATTTTGAGAGTGTAAATGACCATATACAGGTAGAATAGTTTCAAAGCTGAGGTGTTGTTCATACTCGGCATCAATTTGTTGCAAATACCCCTGCTACATTCATTGCTCGTACCTTTCATCACTGAATTTTGCCTGGTCTTAAAGCATTAATTTAAGGGAGTATGAGCCTCAGATTTCAAAAGCATTCTATATCCTTGGGTTTTATCCATTCAAACAGTGCTAAAATTTCTTGCACATGGATCACATTTTCTTGGTCATAAGTCACTTAAAAATACATAAAATAGACTGTGTATAAAATTTCATCAACTTCCAATTATAATTTCATGTATTTAAAGGCCTATAAACATCTTATGCAAATTGAAGGAAAACTCTAGAGAGATCTGTTACCCGCCAAAATTTTGAAACTTATATCTCAAAACTTCTTACATGGATTTTCAAAATTTTTTGCTCAAGTTGTTCCATTAGATGTGCTCTTCAAAACAAAAGGTCAGAATTTCAATTCTAATTACAAAATATTTGAGACTCGTACTCCCTTAACACATTTTCTGACAATAAATGACCCTTCTGTGTTACTGTTGCTTTATAGTGGGATTTTTAATATTTTAGGTATTTTTTTCAAAGCTTGAAGTTTGTGTTTATTTCAAATGTGTGTTGATCAATATTCATGTCACATGCATCAACCATACATTCCATCACTCATTTTCTATTGGTCCTATAGCATCCATTGAACACTTTTTCTTGAATTTAATGTCCCTACTGAGTACTTGTTGCTTTTTCTTACAAAGATTAGTAATTTTATAGGCATTTTTTCAGGGCTTGAAATAAGTGTTTATTTTCAAGTATGTGTTGACCTACGTTCATGCCACACGCCTCATCTGTACCTTGCATCACTCATTTTTTGTTGGTCCTATAGCATCCATTTAACATTTTTTTGTTAAATTCAATGTCCCTACCATGTACCTGTTGCGTTTTTTGGTAAGATTAGTTATTTTTTAGGCATTTGTTCGGGGCTTGAAGACATGGCAATTTTTTCATTGGTGATGGGTTCAAGTTAGTTACCGAAGTTTTAAAAGACAAAATGGCTTGTGTTTTGATAATTTTTCGGGGTTTTCATTTTTTCTTCATTTGTTTAATTTTAAAAAATGACTTGTGAAAATATAAAACAATTCAATCATGTTTTCAGTTTAATTCAACTTATCAAAATACGAAACTACGCGATTTTTAATTTACTACTAGCTCAGTATGTATGTCCAGATTTATTTGGGTAAAAGTGACATATCCCTGTAATGTATAGTCCCTGCTGCTTCAAACAAACTGCAAGTGAAATATATATCGCCTTTTGTTCCAATATCATAAGATTTCACTTTTTTGATTTTTTTATTCTTATATTCAATTATGAGACCATCAAATTAAATTAAATGTTAAGCGAGTTTAAAACACAAAAACAATATTTGTTAATACTGATACCTCTACCTTGGTTAACTAATTACCAAAATTAACTGTCAAACTGGTATGTTTATAAAAATTAACTTTCAAACTGGTACCTTTACCTAAATTTACTGTCAAACTGGTACCTTTTCCAAAATTAACTGTCAAAACTGGTACCTATGCCAAAAATCACTGTCAAACTGGTACCTATACCGAAAATAAGCAGTCAAACTGGTACCTATACTGAAATAAACTGTCAAACTGGTACCTTTGCCAAAATTAACAACAGTACTAACACAAATAACAGAATTTACTGTCACACTAGTACCTATACCAGAAACAAACTGTTATACCATATAATCCTTCAATATGCATAAACCCATGTCCTCTATAACCATGCAATGTTAGCTCAATCACATCTCTAGTTGCATTTGTAATATTCTCTTTCTAAATTTTTTGTTTAGAAAAGAAGTTATGAATGGCATGTGAATAAGAGCATGCCATTACAAGTATTCATACTGATTTGTGTATAGATGCAAAAATAGTTCTTTCTAAAAAGATATGTTATGGTATGTGCTAGTCTCCAGGTTTTTTTTTTTTTTTTTTTTTTTTTTTTTTTTGTAAGTGAAATACAGGTATTGTCAAAAAAATGCATATGAAATTTATAAAGGAATGTGAGATGAAAATCCAAGAACTGCTGAAAACTTAGCTCGTGCACTGGAAAGAATCTGACTGTTTGAAAGTGTTGTTTAAACACCAGGAAGGCTAAAAAATATTGGTGACATTTCCAGAAAGAACTCCCAACCATTCAAAAATGTCCCATATAAACCTGCTCATTTTGGACAAGTATTAAATCATTAACAACAAACATAAAAATATATAATATCATCGTTTAGTAGTAGTATGTAAGTAACATAGTATTACCCTTTAATTACCCATCATGCACGGTAACTTACACGATGTTTCATGGACAGCTTAGCTTCTAACATCTAGAATATCCAGTATGATATCATAACAAAAACATGCATTTTCAGACTTTTCATTTAATCAATGATTGCAATTTTGAGTCACTTGGTAGGTTTCCCTGCTCAACTTGTATTTGTATGTACAGAACTTCAAAAGAATAGAGGAGCTTTATTCATTTACAATAATTGAATGCAAATATGCATTGCAGAATACCATCTGGGAACAATGTGGCATGTTTTACACGTAGTTTTAGCAGCAAAATCAAATTTCCACTACATTTCACTCAGAAAAAAAAAAACAGCACAACAGTTATATCAATTCACTTTTGGTAAACTTGTACTATGCAAGTTGAATTCTTTCCTTTTGAATATTTCACTCTCATAAATATATGTACATGCACCTCATTGTTCAGACAATCTGTATGCATCAATCTACCTCTGACAGTCTATTTCATTTGATGAATACTTCTCTTAGGTCTTGATGATTTCCCTATGTTTGAATTAGTAGCTTTGACAGGCATAGGATGACAATATTTGTAAGAGTAAGTTTTCAACTATGTTACAAAAGGCATCTCAAAAACAATATAGTTTCCGCTGCAACAAATTGAGACTTTTAAAATTAAAAGAATTAAAAGGTCACAGTAGCAACAAAACTCATTTATTGGAGACTAACTGATTTTCTAAAGTCCTACACACTTAGAGGTATCAAGATCATTTATGTTACAAAAACTTGCTATTGCTGGGCATGAGTTCACAGATGAACAAAACTCAATGTTACAATAGTAAATTTTTAATAAATCTTACCATTTCTTGGAAGGAGTCTGCATCTGGAATCTGGCGATTAGCATTAAACACATTTATAACTGGACATGGTGTTGTATTACAGTCCTGGCCTGTACCCGCCTGTCTTATAATGGCATATTTTACTATAAATGTCACGGGTGTAACAATATCAGTTCTGTGTTGCTGGAAAAAAGATCAAAACTAAGATTTCACAACATTTTACACTTAAATTAAAGGTTCATTTTAATCATCTAAAAACAGAATTTTGATGTCTCAACAAATTTGTACAAACTAATTTCTGGAAGTTGTGAAATGTTTAAAAAATGCCTATATTAGTTTGTCATACATATAAATGTAGAAAAAATAATTCATAAAGGTTCCGCAGAACCTAGTGTCTCGCCTGCTCACTCCTCTATCATTATAATATGGCCTTTATTATTAAGATATGTGGTTGCTAAGTAGAATTCCAATTTATTACTCGTCTATGAGAGTATCAGGAAATTTACCAAAATAGAAATACAAGTTTTTTGGAAATCAAACCATTGAAAAATATTTGTATTAACTAAAATACATCCAAAAAGAATATTCCCCAAATTGCTTGTCTTTGAGAGTCTCAGGAAATCTACCAAAATTGGAACCACATTTTTTATTCTTAGTTTTCAGAATTACGTCTCATATGAAAATCTGACTACAAAATTTGATTGTATGCAAAAATTTCAACAAGTGATGACCCTAAAAGATGTCTCCCCCATCCCTGCTGGCCTCTAAATTGATGTGAAATCAAAGTGAACTAATCAGAAAAGTGAACATGCTCACTAGACTGTGAAATTAAGGTCAAGGACAAAAGTCACCTGCCAGACTGACATGTACTACCCTTGACCAACCTACAAACCAAATATTATCAACCTACCACTTCTAGTTATTGAGAAATGGACTTAAGCAGAAAAACTTAA
>MJUU01035078.1:96683-117678 GCA_002080025.1 Modiolus philippinarum
CCCCCCCCGCCGGATTGCTATACCTATGTCTCGCTTTCAGCGACTTTCATCGCAGGCGAGACAAAAACTGGAAGGATTTTTTCCTCATCATGTTTCATTCCATTTTCTCACTCTTCAGACGCCACAGTTCCTATTTTAAGCAGTATGAGATTTCCTTGTCTTGCACTACTGCAAGACTAAAAAATTCATGTGCAGTTTTCAGCAGAGAGTAAACTAAATTGTGTTTAACACATTATTAAAGGTCTACAAACTGCAATAGTCTACAACTGTTATCATTAGTGAGTATAAGTGTATTTACCGCATAGTAGGTAATTTTCCCTTTATTCATAGGTTTAAGGAAGCGAAAAATTCAAGTCAGTATATCTTTTTACATGTCTGTCCTTTAACCAATTTTCAATTAGCCAAAAATTTATGACCGCTTATATACCCCTCTTTGGGGAACAAATAGCAAGTCAGCAACTATGAAAATTACCCGCTATATGATAGTTTATGTAATATGAAACTGATGTATCATTCTATCAATGTTGTGATATTTTAAAAGAAAATGCACAAAAAATCTCCCTTTAAAATGTGAAATGCTTGGGCTACATTCTAGATTTAATGACATTGAAAAAAGGGACGTAATTTCTTGACAAAAAGTGGTGCATTTTTTCTTTGTGTATGTTGGTTCATTTTAGACAGAATTCAGTGATATTGTATCAGTTTTATTTTTGCTGGTTTCTAATTTTGCTATAGTCACAGTTAATCTGATATAGCCAAATTTGCATACCATGAAATACAAAATACGTGAGATTTAATATAGTTAAAGATTAGAAATCACAAACATTTCAGTCCACAAAAATTTAATTAGTCAATTTTCAAATAATTTGTATAATTTGGAACTAATAAATTTTGAGATCATATATAGGTATCAAGTTGAAACTTAGTACAACACTCTATCATAAGAATAATTTGGTAGAAGAAATTTTCCGATCTTCATTTTTCTTTCCTTAAGAATACTTACATAATTTATGTTATCTTCCTGAGATGGATTTTTTTCTGTAATTTTGTAAGTTTTGGTAGAATTAGTTCCTGATTTGTCTGTCGTTGAAGGTTCTTTATTCAAAATGACATCTGTTCCGCAATAAAGGGATGATTGTACAGGAACAATGATAGTCTGCAATAAAAATCCACAAAAAAATAATATTCTATCTTCACGACTATTGTGATTCATTGGTCTCCCAAATGCTGATTATAGTTCGTAAAGACATATCCTCCTCTTTCAAACATCAAAATACAACTGAAATATTCTTCTATGATTTTAGGAATGGAGAAAAAACAAGTACATGTATAAGGCCAAAAAGAAAAATATGTGTGTTTACTGTAGTCTGCTGAAAAAAATTAGGGTCGGTAGGTCGGGAATCTTTTTTTTTTTCAGGCATCGTCAACGAAATCCGGAAAAATTTCGGGTCATTCCAAATTCCGTTCCGAAATTAATCCTACAAACCGGAAGTCCTGCCATTTGCATTGTATTTTGAAAGAAACTTGGCATATTTCTTGATTTTTGTCTATTTGAATGTCTTTTGAACCAAATAAAAAGTTTAAATGTCTATTTTATTAACTTTCCGTACCAGCGGAAGCATGTTACCAGATAAACTAGTCAATTTATAGAGGTCTGTATCAAAAAAGGGTCGGCTGATAACAATGTTGAACTTTTTTTTATGAGAATCAATAAAAAGTTCTAGGGTAGGCATCTAAAAATTAGGGTTGGTCGGACTACCGTAAACACACATATTTTTTTTTTGCCTAATATTTCCTAAAACTTGTCGTAGAAAAAGTTCTTATGCAGTGTTCTCCCCAGAAATTTTTGAAGGCCCAAAATTTAAGCGTGAGGAAAGACTTTTGACCACGCATATATAAACTCCCCTAACTATTGGATGCCAAGAGAAATAATGAATGGGTTCATGTGGAAATATTTATCATAAATAATCACATTTTAAAATAAAAGTATATTTCTGGTAAACCTGTCACAGAAAACTAATGATTGGGTTTGAAGTTTGTTGGAACTTTAATCCAAAGGCTTAATTAACCTTCTCATAATGATTCCTTATTGGACATTATCAGTGATGGAATGCACTCCTAACTACCTTATCAGGTGATTGACAGACAATTTCTACAAGTCAATTAATTCTCAGAATATATATCTTCATTTTTTGTGCAGTACTAGACAAGGTATGTAAGAGAAAAGATATTTTGTAAAATTTTAAGCAAATAATGTTGTAAACACTACTTTATACTTATTTTTATTTGAAAAATTAGTTTTGTTATATAAAAGAATTGCTGAAAATAGCTTAAGATCTCAGAATTGCTGACAAAAAAATCAGTTTGCTGAAGACAAAAATTAAAGAGGAGACAACCAAAACGTATTTCATAATTAAAAAATAAAAATAAAACCTGTCATATAAGTATTTATTTTACACAAATACACAAAAATTTGGTGGTCTGGCTGCAAAATATTAATAATTATTTTAAAGACATTTGATAGTAAATAATTATCCAGGTAAGGCTTGTCTCTTACAAAGGTCAAATGTTTATTTATCGGTCAATCAGAAAATCTATTTTTAGAAATACTGACTTCGATCGATATTTTTAGACAGTGGATACACAGGTCATTATGCATACTAAATTAATTCAATTGACAAAGATGGGCTTGTTTTTGTCACTCTCACACTAGGTAAACCCACGAGGAGTTGTTTACACATGTTTATCTAGCTGATAAAACAAACAAACATTGTAATCAGTTAATTATAATGACGCTGCGGCATCAGTTATCAAGGTACTGCGGTTGATTAAAGCGCTGCGGGAATCAACCTTCACAAAGGAAGACGCTGTGGTCCCGCAGCACCATATCAGCCTGGGGAGAACAATGCTATGTATTCATTCAAGACAACAATGTAACATAATACAGTGGTATACTGGATTAATTTTTGCCGTAAGCTCTGGAATGCCAGAAATAGCACCTGTGAAAAAAAGGGGAGACACGGTACAACTCATCGTACTTAAGCTTCAGACCAAATATCAAATCATTACTACATACACAAGCTGAGAAATCCTTGACGAAAGATGTTCCGGACGGACGGACGGACGGACGGACAGACGGACAGACGGACAAGGGTAAAACAGTATTAGTTTTTGTCCAGAAAAAGCCTTTTCAACATTGTAAACCATGAATATTGATACCTGCAAATATGAAGATATTTCATAAACCACAAAAATAAGCATCCGCAAAAATTAATACATTTACAGTATCCTTTAATCATCATATACATTATCAAAGAATTTTATTTCCATTTCCACAGTTTAATACCTTGTACAATAAATGTCCCAAGCCTAAAAAACTTGAACACTTTTCCATAATATGATATTGATAAAATGCAATATCTCTAAGCAATCTCCAATGCTTTTAAAGAAGGTAATTTGTTCCTCGAAGCTTGGTCAATTTTTGTTTTTGTTTTTTTAAGTGACAAATTCTTAATATTTTTCCTCTGAGATAAACACAGTGACCTAAATTGTTTTTTATCTATTCATAGCTATCTTTTCCATGTTTTTTTCACTGTTAAAAAGTTGGTAAAAGGGAACTTTAGATTTTTATTTCACGTGTTGAGGTGTTTGCTAAGTTTTGCAAATACTGATCAACTAAATTTTCAATCCAAATTCCAATTTCTTTTACCCTGTAAAATAACATTTTTAATATAAAACAAAATATGTTGTGAAACACCTCTCAAGTGCTGGCTAATACAGAGTCACAAAGGGATGTAAAAGACTGAGATGTGTTACATGTCCCAACACTCTTGAAACCAATGAAATCCGAGGTCCTTCCAACACATTCACCATAAATGCAGATACACTTGCACAACACAGAATCTGGTATATACTATCATTTGTGGGCAATGTCAAAAGATATCCATACTGGAGACCTGCCGAAGACTGGGTGACCGCTTTGCAGAACACATTCGCTCAATCCCTAATAATACGGATTGCCCAGTCAGCAATCATTTCAGACCCCCTAACCACTGCCCACAAAATATTCAAGTAACAGTGCTAATAAAATTACATGGATGCCAGGACAATAGGGGGGCACTCGATTCCCTGTGCTGGACATGTTCCGATCACAATGTTCTGGACAAGCGAATCGAATGGCTTGGAACAGGAAGTTCTTATATCAAAATGGACGTCAATTGTGTGAAAGTTACTTTCGCGAACGAATTTACTGATAATGAAGATAAAAACAATGAAAGAACGGTAGTAGAATACCGAAGGAACAATAAATGTTCAATAGAATTCATAGTTGTAGTAACATGCCTCGCATTGTAGGTTTAACCCTTGTCAAAAGTTATATGTTAAAGCTAAAAAAAATATTAAATGTTCCAATCATATGAGAGGGGGTAATGATAATCTGGCTCAACATTTTGCCATATGAAATGATTGTTTTGAACGTAACTGATTTACCGAGTTCTATTCTTTTTTTAGATATTAATATTTGACAGATTTACTGATTTTCGTTAAACAAATCTTTTGATAAATGCATCGTAATATAAAAAAAATCAATAGCTTTAAAATGTTTTCTAAGTTTGCTTTAACTAGGATAAAGTATTTTCTTTATTACCTTACAGAAAGCATTTATTAATATGTTACAATAAATTCACATTTGTTTTCTTGAATCCATTACATTTGACTCCATCTTTAATGGCGGACTGTGCACACCACACCACCTCTGAAGTCAGTACAGACGGAACAGATCCAGAACACTGTTCACATTCACTCGATTGTTGTACGGAAGTGTGCAGGACGTCCAGGACAATGAATCGAGCACCTCCCAGATGTAAGTTGGAACAACGGATTATATTTACAGTTAAACCTGTCTATAGTTACCTTTCAAGGGACAAAGATAAAAAGGTCACTATAGACAGGTGGTCTTTATATACAGGTCCAAGCCATCCTCAGGATTGATGCATCAACTCCCTTAATGAATTGTTTTTAAAGTCATTAGCAATAGATAGTGCTAGATCTTTGAGCATTGGACCTGTATAATTTTAAATTTGTCGCTTTGTAGCATCTTTAAACTATTCCACACAAAGATCGTTTTTGTCTTAATTCCCGATGATGCGTCTTGTGCATTTTTGCGATTCAGGGGCATTTTTTCAAAGTCATATAACACCTCTGCCAGCCTTTCTTCTACGTTAATTCTGTATCTGGATCTTCCAACCCCAAAATTTCTGTCAATTTCCAATGTCTTAAAGTTTTATTGCTTCCACTTTTGAATTTAAAACGCCATCTTTTGAATCTGATTTTTCTTAGCAATTATGTAAACATTAATCACTCAGGAATGAAAACTATTTTTATCTCATTGATTCTCATTGGCCAAAATTCCGAAATCTCGTTTACCTACCATGAAATCTCGATGTTAACGATATCAGCTGATTGAAATCTCGCTAGAAAAAGTATCTGATGAGAACGAAAAAAATGTCAACATCCGGTTTTTGTGGAGCATCGAAAGTCGCTATGTACAGGATTTCAGATTCGTGCGGACGATTTTTTACAGTCGTAAGTCGCGTTAGACAGGTTGTCGTTATAGAGAGGTAATCAAAGTGGGAATTTTCTCGGGAGGGATGAAAAGGGTCGCTATGAGCAGTTTGTCGTTATAGACAGGGAGTCGCTAGTACAGGTTCGACTGTAGATTGGGTACTTTGAAACCAAGGGGTTTAAATGTAAAACAGTCATTCTATGACTAACAAGTCTCGATGTTGTATGATTTTCAGGGGATAGTATGCTGATACAAGTGTACACACAATGTCAAAGATGTTTTATCTGTACAATATGTATAGTATATTTAAATTACTACCTCATTCTTTACAACCCACATGAAGAAAACAGATCTGTTGAAATATATTGGTCGACTTTTTTAGTATTTCTACTCTTTCTAATCTTGCTATGTGTTTTTGATAATTTTATGTTATTTTTTAGATTTTTCACTTCATCCCTTTTAACAGCTAACATGCTCATGTATTGCTTTTTTTTTGTTTTTTGAAATAACATTTTGTTTCTTATATATCAGTCCATGGTTCCCCTTATAACATCATCAATTTTACAGAACATTTGTTCTTATACATCTATAACTACATGTACATACCATTTCAGACACTTTAAGAAGACTCTTTGAGTTAATGACAACACTAGGGTAAGATATGGTAAATGTTGATGTTTCACTGAGTATACTCGGACCGTTGTTTGTAAAATCAAATCTGTGTGATACTTTATCATCTTTAGTTTTACTTGTAACATATAATTCTGGATTGCTGACACTGTAAATAAAATTCAGATAATATTGGTTTAACTGATAACATTGCAAATAAAATTCTGATAATATCTTGGTTTAACTGATAATATATAATTCTGGATTGCTGACACTGCAAATAAAATTCAGATAATCTGGGTTTAACTGATAACATAAATTTCTGGATTGCTGACACTGCAAAAACTAGAGGCTCAGAGACTGAGCCTGTATTGTTCACCTAACAAAATGCTTCTATGCCATACATGACCAATTGTGATGTTTTTACCAATGGGGTCTAATGTTAAGCTTTGTTCTCCATTGACACCCATGTTTTTTGTCTGATCCTAATGAAATGAGTCATCTTTGCAAAGGACCTTCTAAACATCATTCTCATACATCTTAAATTTCCTTGAATAGTTTCAGAGAAGATGATGCAAAGGGTAATTTTCTTATACCAGGCTGTTCCAAACTGGTTGCCTTGTTTTTTTGTCAGATCAAAATGAAATGAGCATTTTTGTAAAGCATCTTCCATACATCATTCCTGTAAAGTTTGGTTAAATTTGCTTCAGCCATTTCAGCGCAGAAAATGAAAATGTGTTTTTTTCCATAGGGTCCAATGTTAAAACTAATTTCTACACTCGCAGCCATGTTGTTTTTCGGATCAGAACAAAATGAGTAATCTTTGTTGAGGACCTTCAGTACACCAGTCCTGTAAATCTTGGTTGAATTTGATTAAGTGATTTAAGGAGAGAAGATGAAAATGTGATTTTTCCCATAGGGTCCAATGTTAAACCTAAGTTCAACGCTGGCGGCCATGTTTTTTTAAATTAGATCGATACAAGATGAGCAATCTTTGTTAAGGGCCTTTAGTACATCATTCCCGTAAAGTTTCGATAAATTTGCTAAAGCGGTTTCAGAGGAGAAGATGAAAATGTGATATTTTCCATAGGGTCCGATGTTAAATCTAAGTTCCGCGCTGGCGGCCATGTTTTTTATCAGATGGGAACAAAATGAGGGATCTTTGTTAAGGACCTTCAGTACATCATTCCTGTAAAGTTTCGTTAAATTTGCTAAAGCGGTTTCAGAGGAGAAGATGAAAATGTGATATTTTCCATAGGGTCCAATGTTAAATCTAAGTTCCGCACTGGCGGCCATGTTTTTTATCAGATGGGAACAAAATGAGGGATCTTAGTTGAGGACCTTTACTACATCATTCCTGTAAAGTTACCCTTCGGATAATATTTGTCATCTGATAATATATAATTCTGGATTGCTGACACTTCTTATAGAATATAACTGATAATATGTTATTCTTGAATATTGACACTGCAAATGATATTCAGTTTACCTTGGTTTTACTGATAATATAATTCTGGATTGCTGACAATGCAACTAAAATTCAGAGAATCTTGGTTTTACAGATACTTTGTAAAAAAATTCAGAGTAACTGACATTCAAATAAAATTAAGATAATCTTGGTTTAACTGATAAAATATAATTCTGTACTGCTGACACTGCAATCAAAACCAGATAATCTTGGTTTAACTGATTACATATAATTCTAGATTTCGGCCACTGCAAATAAAATTCTGATAATCTTGGTTTTATTGATAACATATAAATCCAGATTGCTGACACTGCAATGAAAAAATAAGATAATCTAGGCTCTACTAAAATATATAATTATTGATAATTGACTTTGCAAACAAAATTCAGGTATCTAAGTTAAACTTGTACAATGTAACTGCTGTTCACTGGAACTGCATGATAATTCAGATAATCCAATTTTTCTGTAAAGATGATATCCAAATAAAGTTACTGATAGTTTATGATGAAAATCTGAAGAGAACAAAGTTTACATTTAAGAAAGACTATGAGTAAATCCAAATAAAAATTTGACTTACCCATCAAAGTCTACTTCAGCTCTTGACTCAACATTCACAGATAAAATATGCTCATTATTTATTAAGTAGGTATCTTCGCTCCTGGTTTTTAATTTTAAGTTCACATCAAAACTACCAACCACAGGAGTCCTTGATGCATCAAAGTATATAACAAACTTATCTGCTCTCCCGGTAACAAACGGTACTTCTAAATCTGATAACGAACACTCTAAAACAGACTTTGTGTTGTCTTCTACGTTCTGTGGGGAACAGCTCACTTGAGTTTGCGAGTCTGGAGTTGATCTTACTCGGACATAAGATATGTAATTCGCAGAATCTACAGTAAGGGTTGTGCCATAGGATGCCTCGGCTAAGTTTGAGACTGTTATATCCAACTGGAACCCTGCTTCTGGTCCCCTGACCAAAACATTAGCACCATGATTGAATGTTGGTTTGACTTGCAGGTTCAGATCAGTTTCGCAAATGTTATCAGCACCACAACCTGGTTTAGAAAAATGTATCTGGAAATAAATAATAAAAAATTTACAATTAAAACAATTAGGCTAACTTTTTCTGGCACTATGTAAACAAATTGAGGAATATTCAAAGGTTTTATGGTTTCAAGTACAAAAATGTATACCAGAGGACTGCATGATTTCAAAGCAGTTAAAATGAGAAACATTATTGTGAAACATTAGGGTGTGGGAGCTACTGAAATGATTTACTTGGAGGCTAGTCAATTACGTAAAAATTAATGTAAATGCATTTTTAGGCTAAGGGCTTTTCCAGAAAAAAATGTACAGGGGGGCAGGAACGCAAGTTATTTATTTTTACCTTGGTGGGGGGTGTTAAACTAAACTGTACCTATTGTTTATACCTGAAAAAATAATTAAAATTATGGTGGTGGTACCCTAAATTTTGACTTGCGTTCCTGCCCCCCCTGTACATTTTTTCCTGGAAAAGCCCTAATTGAATCTTTCCCACTTCTTTCTAATCTTCTAATCAGTAGCGCCTACATTGTATGTCCAGTACCACATGCGTGCTCTTGTTATATTTGGCAGTAATGCTCATACATTAATTACTATCATATAACATATATAATTATATTCAATGGGTTACCAAGTTGAACATATACAGTCAAACTTCGATGACTTGAATACCAAAAGAACCAATGAAAAAAGTTCAGGCTAGAGAGTGTTCAAGATACATGTATGGAGGTGCAACTACTGTGAAAGTACTATTGTTTGTGGGGTTCCAATTTTCATGGATTTCGTGGTTGGCAAAAACCACGAAATTAAGTTCCCAACGAAATGCATTTTTCGCTTAAGTGTTAAGTACCCACAAAATAATGATATTTATGAAAACCACGAAAATTGATGTCCACGAATAAAAGTACTTCCACAGTAAGTTGACATTTGAATAAAGGGACAATTAAAGGAGTTCCAGATGTACATGGTGTTTTGAGTTACTGAGTATGAGCCATTAAATTTAGATCCACTATTTATTCCTGTTTCTCTAATTTCTGTCCTGTTTTCACGTTTCCTGAACAGTTGGAGAAATATGTTTCTCCTCTTTAGAGAGAATGTTGTTCTCGGTAAGTGATTGGATGAAAATCAATTATGACGTCAAATATTTTTGCCATATTGTGACATCATGAAAAAAGTGACCATTCCTGATGACGTCACCATCATCACGCTAAAAGAACACATTTATTGCAGATAATCAGAAAAGGGGGTCATGTTTTTGTCCAAAATCTCCTTGAAATCATTAGAGAAATAAAATCCACAACTGTATCTCGTGAGAAACAACATTTCTACACTCTCGATAGTTAAATTTTCAAATATTTTAAACGCTCTGCAAGCCTCATGTTTAAAAATTTGAAAATTTAACTATCTCTAGTGTAGAAATGCTGTTTCTCACTCGATGAAATTGTGGATTCTATATATCTTTTCAGAGTTTCTATATTTTGGCTCTTATCTTCAATTATAAGACCAAGGAATATAAACTGTTCCCTTATTCATTCTAATAAACACATAGGGCAGTTATTTTTTTCTTTTTTTGGGGGGAGGGGGGGGGTTCATGGCAAAAACCTTCATTATTAAAAACCACTCTTAGTGAGAAATAGATTCTAGTACAAGTGGTAATGACTGCAATAAATAATGGGAGACTATATAAATATAGACGAGAAAGTTTACAAACAACATGCTTCAATTTCATTGTGCTATGGAAATATTCAATTTTGGAAGTTCAGGCATTCAGAATTAAGTTTAATAACAGCTTTAATTTAAAAACTGTTGGCTGATTATGCAGACAAAAGGTTTATGCCAAAGAATGCCTCAGTGATGTGCCTCAACAGACAATTACATCTTGAATTTTATCCAATGTATCATAAGAAAATTCTAGAAAATTTGTGCATACATGATTAATGTCTGGAACTAAAATGATGGTCACGTATTTGTACATGACAACAAAACAGAAACCCTTTTAAAAAAAGTTCACGCAAAATAATGTAAAATCTGGTCAGAATTTGAAGAGTTCTCAAAAAGAGTCATTTAGTAGGAGAGGGGTGTTTATTAGAACGAAAACATTAACTTGATGCCATAAACAAAATTATCATTTTGTGAATACCTTTATCTATACTGAAATTAATTGTCAAACTGGTTCCATTACCAAAATGTTAATTGTCACACTCCTACCTTTATCACAATGCAACAAATTCAGAATTAGCTGCCACACTGGTATATAAACCCAAACAAACTGTTATACATACGAACCGTCATTATGCAAATACCCATGTCCTCTATTACCATGCAATGTTAGTTCAATCATATTTTTTAAATTCAGCTATTATATTTAATGTATTAAATAATGCTTGCTTTCTAATAATTTTGTTTTGTTTTGTAATTAATTACTTTATTCAAACAGACACAAAAAGCATGTGCATGAGAGTGTGCATTTTTTACTGACTTGTGAATACATTGTGCTGCATACAGGATGCCTTATAGGAGGGTATAACCCCCCTCCCCATCCCCTCGAGTCCAGAGTACACCAAAAATTTCAGATGAAGTCCAGATTCCATTTCTAATTTTTTGAATTTTGAAGTAAAAGTCCAGAATGCTATGACTTTTGAGCCCATAAAGTCCATGGACTCAAGTGGTCAAGTCCAAAGTATGCCAAAAATAAGGCTCAAGTCCCGAGTCCAAAAAGGGGGGTTATACCCTCTTATAGAAAGAAATATTATAGCCAGTGTCCAATTGATATGAGTATATATCACACACACACACACAAACATTACATTTAAATACGGTAGGTCTAAATGAACTGCTATATTGACACATGGTTTGCTTTTTTACATATGCACATGACGTAATATTGTCGAAAAAAATACTTATGATTTTGGAAGAAATGTAAAAAGGGATGGTTGAAAACTGAGTCATTGAACTAGGAAGGACTTGCCTCTTTGACGGGTTTGCTTTTTTACTTATAATATGTATGCATAATTTTGTCAAAAATGTGTACATGAATTTGGAAGAAATGTAACCAGGGATGGTTGAAAACTTAGCCACTAAATTTGGAAGGACTTGTCCCTTTGAAGGGTTTGCAATATAGATAAATGGGACAGCTGGAAAAAAAACAAAACACAAACAAAATTGGTGATATTTTGGGAATGGAACTATCCAATGAAACATTAATTTACTCAATTCATCGTGTATTGTATAAATAAGAACAAACATTTTGGTTACCTTTGTTTAGTATTAATATAAATATGATTATGGTTTCTATTACCCTGTATTTACCCCACATGCACTGTAACTTACAGGGTGTTTCATGGAAAGCTTAGCCTCTAACATCTAGAATATCCAATATGATATGGTAACATAACATGCATATTTTCATACTTTTTCATTTTGTCAGCGAGATCACCAGCTGAATTTTC
The DNA here is from genome assembly GCA_002080025.1 of Modiolus philippinarum. Lineage (NCBI taxonomy): Eukaryota > Metazoa > Mollusca > Bivalvia > Mytilida > Modiolidae > Modiolus > Modiolus philippinarum. The sequence continues at coordinate 108,817 of MJUU01035078.1, forward strand.
CAAGCTTTGAGGTTTATCCTCTATAACTTGTTCAAATACATGTTCATAACATCCGAGCAGCTATTATTTTGGGACAAGAATTGAATGGAAATGGTTTCTGCAGAATGCCATCAGGGATAAATCAAGCATATTGTTGTTTATCAAGCATATTGTTGTTTAGGCCAAAAAAAAAAAATGTGTGTTTACGGTAGTCCGACCGACCCTATTTTTTAGATGCCGACCCTAGAACTTTTTATTGATTCTCATAAAAAAAAAAGTTCAACGTTGTTATCAACCGACCCTATTTTGATACAGACCTCTGTAAATTGATAAGTTTATCTGGTAACATGCTTCCGCTGGTACGAAAAGTTAATAAAGTAGACATTTAAACTTTTTATTTGGTTCAAAAGACATTCAAATAGACAAAAATCAAGAAATATGCCAACTTCCTTCCAAAACACAATGCAAATGTTTGTAGGATTAATTTCGGAACGGACTTGGGAATGACCCGAAATTTTTCCCGGATTTCGTTGACGATGCCTGAAAAAAAAAAAAAAAAGATTCCCAACCTACCGACCCTAATTTTTTTCAGCAGACTACAGTAAACACACATATTTTTCTTTTTGGCCTTATCAAGCATATTGTTGTTTATCAAGCATATTGTTGTTTATCGGCAAGTTTTCACTACATTTCAGCCAGAAAATAATAAGTTATCAGTTTACACGATTCGGTTATGGTGAACTTGTGTTTATAAGTTGAAACTTAATTTTTTTTATACATGTTCCATAATTTACCCAATTTCAATGTATCAAACTGTCTATTTTATTTGATTTTTTACTTTCCTAAGATTTTTCTACAACTAATTTGATGAGGACCATGTGTTTGAATTATTGTTTTAGGCAGGCAAAGGATGCCCATTATCCTCTCAACAGCATATATACAATATACATTATCAAGATCTAGAGAGCAATGCTGTCTGTAAGTCTCGTGCCGTTATGAAACTTCTGGACATAATGAAAGTACCCAAAAGTTTCATTTTGTTCTAAAATATATGACTTTTCAAACAAAAATTTGAATTTCTGAATCCTAAGATCTCCTATTTTGACAGGATATGTTTTTCAAATTTTCATTTTATCATGAATTCTCGAAGTAATAATATTGACAGATCCCTGTGCAAATCTCAGTTTCAAAAATAAAACAATAAAAGCTCAAAGTAGTAACAAAATGATTAAAAATAGAGTTAGTTTTTTAAAAAGTCCTACAAAATTTTAAGGTATCAAAATTGAAACTTACTACTGCTAGGCATAAGTTCCCAGTTTCAATGTAAACAAATGTGAACAATAGTCAACTTAATCCTTTCTATACAGGAAGGGTCACCCAGACGATGAATTTCCTGGAAATGGCAGCCAATTGTATTATACAAAGAATAACTCTTAATAAAGACCATTAATATCTATTATTTTTTAACAAAAAATATTGTTTCCTTCATTTTTACTTCTTTGCTTTGACTTCCAACTGTTTGGCAGTCTTTTAAAGTAGTTTTACCCCCATTTCGTGTTATTTCGTGTTGTTTCACAAATTTTCGAGAAAATTGTAACAAATTCACGTAACTGACCCAAAAAATCTCGTAGTTTTACCCCAAAAGATAAAAATTCATTGAAGCTGACACAAAATGATCACGATTCACGAAGTCCTTTCACAAAAATACAAATGTTTATAACTGAATTCGTCAATAATTACAGTTTCCGTAATCCAAAATGTTTCTGGAAAATTTGTTCTCAAACTTTAAATTTCAGTAAAATACTCAAAATTTGACCAATTTCCACTGTGTTTTCAACAGTTGAACCGCCATCATTTCTCCTTTGAACTGGAAATCATTCAAAAACAATAACTCTTGCATAACTCCGTTTCGGCAGGAGAATATAAAACCCTAGTGGCTGATCCCGTTAAACCGGGAACTGTCGTGCCGAAGTCACTTAACCTTATCCCGGTACACTGAGAACTGTCGATGAAAGGGTTAACATAAATTAAAAATAAATCTTACCATTTCTTGAAAGGAGTCTGCATCTGGAATCTGGCGATTAGCATTGAACACATTAATAACTGGACATGGGGTTGTATTACAGTCCTGGCCTGTACCTGCTTGTCTTATAATAGCATATTTTACTATAAATGTCACAGGTGTTACAATATCTGTTCTGTGTTGCTGGAAAAAAAAGTATAAATTCAAATTTCACACAATTTTTTTAAGCAAAAAAGATCTTTGTAAATCTAATGTTAAGTGTACATTCAATTCTCAAAAAGCAGAAGCATGATTTCTCAAAAATTTTTTACAATCAGCTAGTAAGTTTCTGGAAGGTGTGAATTGCTTAAAAAATGTCTATATTAGTTTGTCTTACATATATTAGATACTAATAGATGTCCCTTTCTTTCCTGAGGTGTGCCTGAGGTTTATTTGTTTATTTATTTTTATATATATATATATATATATATATATATATAATATATCAGTATGTGCTAGTTAAATGTCATATTAATGTAATTTAAACTGTGTTGTGTCTATATGTTTTCATGCTCATGCCCCTTGTGGGCCCATTTTGGTGAATAAAGATTTCTATTTCTATAAGTGTAGAAAAAAATCCTTGCACTTTTTTGATTTTTCATATCAGAATTTGACCACTCAATGGAATTAGATAGAATATTTTGATGAACTTATTTTAATTGATGAACTTATTTTAATATGTGTCTGCATATGAATACATCATATAACTAAGTATACCGTACAAACTTTGTAGTGACTTGGGTGATACTGTGACACCATTCAGATTTTAGTTTTCATTTTTGTAAACCAATCAAAGTTAAGTTTTCAAATAAAATTAAATTACGAAGCTGAAACTGTTCTATTTACCTGTACAACAACTTTATAACTCTCAGAACACTGTGATGTTGACAAACTTCTGATGACCTTCTTTTCACCTTTGAGCATATTACTACCGTCCATGGCCAGGACTCGTTCTCTTTTCCCATTTTCTGTCATGTCATGGTCTATTCCAACTGTGAAGTTTACAGCTGAAAATTAAAAAAAATTGTTAAATTATTTGAAATTAATCTTCTTAACGAGTATATAGATTGAAAATAGTAATGGTGCATACTCCAGAACAACTTTTTATCTCTGAACCCATAATTGAACTTGTTCATAGTTTCATGGACTTTTAAACTTGCATAATAAGCTTTAAGACAGTATATGGCTTCATTAAATAGTTATCCCTTTATGATACAAATGTAACTGCAAGAGGGGAGGGGTGTATCACTTTTACAAGCCCTATTAAACTTGGTGTGGTGAGGTATAAAAAGCAATATCAACCAGAGGGAGAAATACCCCCGCTGCCACTATCGATGTTTTTCATGGTGTGTTTATATTCAAGTTTTGGATAAAATTTAGCTGTTTGTGATGCCCCTGCAGTTGCATATAAAACATGGACACCTACATATTACATCCATTTGATAAACAGATTTCAAGAACTATAACTCACATACAGTCTATTGATATTACCAATCAGGAGTTATCCAGAATCAACCTTTCAAATTTCAATAAAATGACCAAATCCAACTACATCCCACAAAAAACACAAATTTAGCCAAAAATCTATATTGTGGCACTACATATTTTCATTGAATACCCCCACCAAATCACACATTTTTTTTCCAAATCTAAACCATGACAAAAAGCACATCTTCAATCCATGCATAATAATTGTGCAAAGTAAAATAAATGTAACTTTAATATTGTGGGGAGAGTTGTCTGGAAAAGCAGTTCCAGAAGGCGCATTTAGATAAAATGGATAAGTTCAATTACCCCTCAAAATCACAAATTTTGGTGAAAATTAAATCATGAAAATAATCCATAAAATAAAAAGGCGTGTTGTCCATTTATCACTCACAATTAAAGTACACTCGTCTACTGGAAATTGACATCGATAATCGGTGGTGCGTGCAATTTAAAAATTGATGAGTGTAAGGGAAATTGATATATTTAGTATGTTGTATGTTTGGTGAATTTATGTTATATATGTGTTATACTAATGGGAATTGTCATTGTTAAAAATTATTATAGATTGTACGGTCTTAATCATGTATGTTTTTGTTAAGTACATCCCCTGGTTTACTTAATAACTAATACACAGGGATGAACCTTAGTGGGATCGTTGTGCCACTAAGGGGCTTTGTTCACAACACGAATGAAATAAATTGTTGTTGACTGTTATGGCAGATTTCCCGCATGATTAACGTATTCTATTAGCAATTCTTCAATGAACATACCAATATTCCTTTAGTAACACCTATAAAACTCCTTTTAAACTCCTGTCTTTTGTCTGCTAATCAATTACTCAACTTTCTATAGAATTCTATTGTATACCAATTTGTACTGCCTGATACTCCAGTAATGACAAATTGGTATACAATAGAATTCTATAGAAAGTTGAGTAATTTCGGTATTTAGTTATTTATTACCACTGGGTCGATGCCACTGCTGGTGGACTGTAAGTCCCCGAGGGTATTCACCAGCCCAGTAGTCAGTACTTCGGTGCTGACCCGAAAGCCGACTATTTTTGGAACCTTACAATATCTAAATTTTTGTAAATTTTGTCAAAAACTAAGGAGTATCTCCCTCATGCAAAGCTCTGTCCTTAGCTTATTTTGGCGTTACATTTAGATCATATTGGTTATTTGTTCTCTATCAGTTTTAAACCTCTTTGAGTTTATGGTCTTCCAAACGTTTAGATTTTATCTGCACTGAAGAGACATAAGTTGTCGAAATGCGCATATGCAGAAAGTAAATTCACAGTAATTTCGGTATTTAGTTATTTATAGGTGTTTCTAGAGGAATATTGGTATGTTCATTGAAGAATTGCAAATAAAATACGTTAATTATCTGGGAAATCCACCATAAAAAAAAATCATGAAAATATGCACATCTTCAATCCATGCTTAATCAGTATGCAAAGTAAAATAAATGTGGAATTAATATTGAGGGAGGAGTTATCCGGAATAACAGCTTAATATCAAAGATAGGACAGTCGGAAATACAGACGGACAGAGGTAAACAATATGTACCAAAATTTCATCGAAGGGGCATAAAAAGTTTCATTTTTTCATTGGAACTGATGAAAGGGGTTGGTGATTTTTTTTTCATTTCACTTCCTCAAAAAATTGATGAGGCAGCTTTTCAGATTTGCGAAAACATTCAAAAGATTTTTTCTATTTTTATTTTTATTGAAATGGAAGTAAATAGGGCCAATAAGAAGAGGGAGGGGCTGACAACCAATTAATTAACTTAACATGGCCTAACATTCACATAAAATATAGACAATACTTGTGCAATAGTGCTTTGGAAGATGGAAAACATTACTTCTTCACATACATCAATATTTAACACTTATGCCTAAGTACATTTGAAGATACAAAACACTACTTACTAACATCCACAGGTAATACTTGTGCCCCAGTATATTTGAAGCAGACTTGTATGGTAAAGTCATTGTTGTCTGCCTTAATTACATTTTCAGGATCTACTAAACTGGTTTTCAAACTGACTTCCATTGATATGGTAGGATTGGATTTCAACAAGACGACCTTGTCTGAGTATGGTGCTCCAATCAATAAATCTGCAAGAGAACAACACATAAATCCAATGATAATAATAAAAGTGTAATATTATTGCTTTCATTGTTTTATTTTACATGTATTTATCGCTAATTTGCTTGATTTTCAATGTTTCCGGAGCGACGATAATTCTATTATCACTGCACTGCGCTGATATGAACGTATTATCGTTAATCTCTATGGAACGTTAGCAACAGGGTATTAATATGACGTCGCGTGACGTTTCGTGAAAAAAATAATCCTATCAAAAAAACGTTACATTTAACTAAAGATTACATGTTTAACCCCAAAAAAATATTTCAATAGAAAAAGAAACATATATCTGGTATACATTAATAACAAAATTAGCGATAAAAATACTATTAGTAATTTGTTTTGCTCGGATGGATTTCTCAGCTCGTATTGCATCTCGTGCTTCGCACTCGATGCAATACAAGCTGAGAATTCCATACTCACAAAACAAATTACTAATAGTATATATATACAGGTAAAACTAGATCTGTGAATAGTGCTGTTATCTCCTGACTCCATCAACGAGCTCTCAGTATTTTTATACCTTCGCTTTAGCAGGCAGTATACAGTGATCATTGAGTCAGTTGTCCGTTTGTCTGACAGTTCGTTATTCCGTCTGCAATAAAGGTAGATACTATGTGGCGACAACTCCTCCAAGACCACTTGGTGAAATTCATTGAAACTTTCACAAAATGTTCAGTAGATATTGCCATTATGCACCAGCTATTTAAAAATTTGAGATGACTTAATTTTTTTTTGGTTGAATTTTTTACCTCTGGAGTCAAATAAGGGAGCACAGCTTTATTTTAGTGAGCTTTGCTCACAGTTTTTCTAGTTTAACATATGCAATTGTTTGCCTAATCTAACATATCTGTCTCAAATCAGTCATATCTGTTATGGATATAAAGACAGATATAATAAGCATCTGAAAAGCAATTGATTGCCTCAATTTTATTGGCTTCCATACAAAACACTTTCCATTGTTTGTGTTAAATTAAAAAAAAAATTGATGGGTGTTCCATGGTACACTTGTGTCGCCTGCGCTTTAAAAGAGCCATTCTTGGCTCAGTTAACTTCTACAATCTGTAAAATCAAAATTCTAAGTATCATGTGTATGTCTGGATCAGGGGAAAAAACATATCATGTAAATTTGTTTAGAATATGAATTATCATTTTGAAGGTCTTGCAGATTAACAAACCAAATTAACATTCGAGCTGTTTTTGATCACTGAACCTTAAAATCTGTAAAATTGATATTTTAAGTATCAGGTGCACAATTAAATCAGTTGAACAACATATCCTGCAAGTTTGGTTGGAATATGACTTACAGTTTTTAAGGAATTTAAGATTAACCAATTGAATAAACTAAGAAAGTGTTACAAAAATTTGAACTATTGACCATATTTGTTGAAATATTCCAAGTTGGTAAACAGGAAGTAGATGTCAGACAGAAATGAATTCAATAAACGCAATATGGAACCCAATACTAAGGTCACATACAAAATTTCAAGTGGTTGTAAATTGCAGTTGCTGAGAAAAGTGTACGACGACGATGCCGACGACGCCGCAAGACGACTAAAGTGATCCCTATATGTCGCCACACACTACGTGTGCATGCAACACAATAACCTTTAAGAAAACCCCTTCATCACTTCTTATTCAGGTAAACAACTGGCATCGTAGATTCAGAAAAAGCCCTACACAAAGTTAAATGAAATTAAAATATTTTAAAACAGATAAGTTTTGTCAGCTAATTGTATTTCTGAAATCAATTTATTTTTTTTTTAATTTGTACATTGTTACATCATACAGTAGAATTCCAATTTTTCTATTTTGTCTTCATCTGTCTTAAGCATAACAAAGCAAAGTATAGTGAGCCAGGTGGCAGCTCAAGTCAGTCTAAATGTTTGCCCTGATATGACACATGGCCACAGTTTTTAGAGTTTTGCTTTTGATTTTTAAATTCATGCCTTCAAAGTTATTTAGATGATCCTTCTATTTACTAAAATCTGAACCTGACCCAAAACTGGTGCAAATCAATCAAAAGGAAAATGTAGGTCAAATGGAGTCAATTTGCTTGGATGTTGACCTATTCTTTTTTTTTTTTAATTTCTGGTTTGTAAGAGTGTATTCTGTCATACACTTTTTAATTTACTTTTCAGTGCAAAAAGGGGTGGCATTTTTATGATACAATTTAGCAGTCTGACTAAAGACAGTGTGTCCTCATGGTGATATTAAGTATTTATACATTATATTACCAGCTTTTAAAATATTTAGAACCAAATCAAAAACTACATACAATAGACCTTTGATGGGTCGGACGCCCAACGGACCGATGAAAACAGTTCGAATTAGAAAGGTGCTGAGCTATCGAGGTCAAACTATGTTTAAACTTGCACAATGGGACCAGAAAAGAGGTTTGCGACATCCATGCTGTTCGAGGTATTGTAGTTCAACCTATCTAAGTTCAACTGTAGAAAAAAGAAGGGAAACGGGGAATGTGTCAAAGAGACAACGACCCGAAGGGGAGTAATAACAACTCAAAGCCATCATAAGATCTTCAATGAACGGTGAGAAAACCCCACACCCAATGGCAGGTCGGAGTCGGCCCCTGAATAAAGAGTAATCAAGTTCAGCGAAATAAACATCATCCTAGACTCCTATAGACATAAAGTAAACGAACTAGAAAAAAGACAAGACACACAAAGGCTTAATAAATTTCCTGACTTAGGACAGGCGCAAACCTACTGCGGCGGGGTTAAACTAGTTTTATTGGGCCCAAACCTTCCCCCTAGCCAATGTGATGAATAAAGACCAAGAGTAACAACAATAAAATTCAGTAAGCAACAGAACTGAGTCAATTGTGAAAAATAGTAATGGTGCATTACATGATACCCCGCCACGTTTCACAAAATTTCAAAGTTTAAAGAGGCATAAATCTAGATCCCTGTGCATTTCTGAACCCAAATTTATACTTGGCCTGTGTTTTATGGTGAACAACTAACATACCAAAATAGAAGACAGTATGTTATTTCATTCACAAGTTATCAGTCGGGAACCCTATAAATTGCAAAATTTCCAAGTTTCAAGGGGCATAACTCCAGAACCCCTTGGACCTCTGAACCAAAATTCGCACTTGGCCTGTGTCTTGTTATTAAAAAGTTACATACCAAATTTGAAGACAACATATTATTTCATTTACAAGTT
>MJUU01035079.1:0-55197 GCA_002080025.1 Modiolus philippinarum
AGTGACATCAGGTGCCCCGGAAGGGTAAGCATGTCCTGCTCTGCACATAGCACCCCTCACACGGTCAGTGAGGTATATGTTTTGAAAGATCTGTTAGGTAACTGATTGGTTATTGTCATTTTCTAACCCTAAGACAAAACCAACTAAAACCATGGTACGTGTAACTTCTCTAACCCTCAAACAGTACCAAGGTGAAATTTTGAAAAGCTTTTGTAATCATTTTAGTATTCAAACGTGGACAAGGACAGATCGGTATCACAGACATCACTAACGAAGACAAAACTAAAATTTAACAAGACAACACAGAAAACTAAAGCACTGACAGTGTGAACTCCCATAAAAACCGAGAGCGACATCAGGTGGTCCGGAAGGGTAAGCATGTCCTGCTCTGTGCACAGCACCCGTCACACTGTCAGTGGGTCAATTCAGGGTAAAGTCGAAACCGGTAATGTCAAATCAGGGAAGACGCGAATCTAGCTGAAAATGTCAGTTTTTATTTGTGACACTGACATTTCATATCTATCTATGATGTCGTGGTGACGGCCATAGAATTTCTGAAGGGACGAAAGTAACAAAGGCTGAACATATCCCTGACTCAGCAGTTTTTGTGACAGTGCTTTTGCTCTTTCCACAAAGTCACTGTATGTACTGCACGCTCTACAGTAACGAATTAATTGTGAAATATATACTCCATATGCTGGGGATGCAGGTATATTGCTGCAGAGAAAGGGAAAGTATCATAAATGAGGTCATATTTCTGAACTTTTATAACAACTTACATAATTTTTGTAGCAAATTATCTGATTTAAACTTGTGTAATTCCGATATCTTAAGGGATACTAGGCGAAGGATGTGAAAGTGGAGTGTGTAGTTCATTGACTGTTTGCAATTAGAGTTTAGTGATAAATGGAAAAGGTTGTGAGAATGAAGTGTGATAGGGAAGGGTCGATGTAGGTCATGCATTTCTAGTTTCAATTAGTGTTTAGTAACAGATAGCAAAAGTGTGATAGGGAAGGACCGATGCAGTTCATGCATTTTTTTAAGGTTCAGTTAGATGGCTCTGCTGGTGCTCTGTTAGTCCCCGAGGGTATTCACCAACCCAATAGTTAGTACTTCGGTGGTGACCCCAAAAACGATTTTATTGAAATTAACAATATCTAAATTTTACAAAAGTTTGTTTAAAACTAAGGAGTGTTTCTCTCATGCATAGCTCTGTCCTTGGCTGAATTTTGGCTTTTCTATTTAGATCCTTTCGGTTATTAGTTCTCTATCAGATTTTACACGTTTTTCGGGTAATGGACTTCCAAATGTTTTGGTTTGAGACTTAAATTGTCGAAATGCGCGTATGCAGAAAATAACTTAACAGTAACTTCGGTATTTTATTATTTATTACCACTTGACCGATGCCTCTGTTAGTGGACTGTTAGTCGCCGAGGGTATTCACCAACCCAGTAGTCAGTACTTTTATTTTATTGCAATTAACAATATCTAAATTTTACAGTAACTTTGGTATTTTATTATTTAGTAATACATTGCAAAGGTTATGAGAGTGAACTGTTCATGCAATTTTTAGTTTCAAATAGAGTTTAGTGATGGGTAACAAAAATTGTGAGAGTGGAATATGATGGGCAAGGGTCGATGTAGTTCATGCAATTTTCTAGTTTCAGTTAGAGTTTAGTAATAGATAGCAAAGGTTGTGACAGTAAAGTGTGATAGAGAAAGACCGATGCAGATCATCCAATTTTCTAGTTTTGATTGGAGTTTCGTGACAGATAGCAAAGGTTGTGAGAGTGGAGTGTGATAGGGAAAGACCGATATAGTTCATAAAATTTCCTTTTTTAAAAAAGGGTATAGTTAATACATTTTTCTATAAAATAAAAAGTATGCAGTTCATGCATTTTCTATATTAAATTAGATTTTAGTGATAGGCAGCAAAAAATGTGAGAGTGGAGTGTGAAAGTGGGAGAACTATGCGGTCCACGCATTTTTCTAGTTTCAACTAGAGTTTAGTAACAAATAGCAAAGGTTGTGAGAGTGAAGTGTGATAGGCGAGGACCGATGTTGTTCATGCAATTTTCTAGTTTTAATTAGAATTAAGTGATAGGTTGTACTATAAATAAATATATACATACAACTGCTTCTGGTTTAGCTTCTTCATTCTCAGTCTTATCAACTTTGGTTTTCTCAAAGTTGTTTCCTTGCTCTTTTCTATAAAGCTCCTAAAACATAAAAAAAAATGTTGTTCTTTTTTTTTAATTTTATAATAAACCATTTACTAACGGGTAATGGCTACATGATTTTTTTTCTTAAAGAAGTACTAGAAATTCAAAAATTTGTCACAAAATCATAAAAAAAATTGTAAAAACAAAATTACTGAACACAAAGGCCAGGAGCCGAAAAAAAAAACAAACAAACAAAGAGAAAAAACAAAACAAAACAAAACCAAATTAAAAAAATCCAAATGGCACCAGGGTGCACAAGTCGAGTTACAATTTCACATATTATGTGACCACTTTAATGTGAAGACCCAAATATTTTTAAAATTGTCTATTTATTATCTTTCCTACCTAATATCCAAAATTCTAAGAATTCATGAAGGTCTATTTTCTAGTTTCATGTCTTGACATTTCAATAAATAAATCTATTTTCGATCATGGTGACCTTAACTGACCTTGACCTTTGACCTACTTTCTCCAAATTCGATAGAGTTCATCCCCCTTCTGGTATCCAAGAATATATCCAAGTTTCATTTCAACTGAATGTAAACTTTTTGAGTTATCATCCAGAAACCAATTTTTTTCTGAAATGTTCAGTCTATTTTTGGTCACTGTGAACTTGACCTTTGTAATACTTTCTCCAAAAAGCAAAAGGGTTCCTCCCCACTTGGTATCCAACAACATATCCAAGTTTCATATCAATTGGATGTAAACTTTTTTGCGTTATCATCCAAAAAACAAATTTTTCTGAAATTATCCGTCTATTTTCGGTCACCGTGACCTAGACCTTTGACCTACTTTCTCCAAAATCATTAGGATCCCTCCCCTCTTGGTATCCAACAATATATTTTAGTTTCATTTCATTTGGATGTTAACTTTTTGAGTAATCATCCGGAAACTAATGTTTGAAGAACGCCCACCCGTCCGCACGCACGCACGCGCGCCCATCCGTCCACATGCACGCACGCCCGTCCGACGGCACGCCCGCCGGCAACACCAACCCAATACCCGAGTTCAACTTCGTTGCAAGTCGGCTAAAAATAAACAAAGTAAGTGGTCATGACTTGACACTTACATACAAAGAAATCCATTACATTATCGAGGTAAAAGATTATGTTTTACATAGCAGTCTTGTACCTGTGAACCTGTGAATCCAGCTGGTACATCAATATTTTTTGAAAATTAACGATCTGGACGAAAGAGAAAAATTTGGTAAGAACTGCAAGGTTTTAGTAAAGTCATTGGTCTTCGTTTTTGAATGCATTTTAGTGTCGCCTTCTGTAAGAAGAGTCGACACTTAGGGATAACTAGCCGTCGTCTTACGTCGTTGTCGTCCTGTGTCGCCTGGCGGTTAATGAATCCGCAACTCCTTCAACATTGCTGGTCCATTTCCAACCAAACTTTCAGGATATGCTTTTACCTGTAATAGTTGTGCAATAGCTGATACTTAGAATTTTGGTTAAACATATCTCAGAGGTTCACGGAGCCAAAACTGCTCATTTGTTAATCCACAACTTCACCATGACTATCAGTCAGAATCAAACCAAACTTGCAGGATATGTTGTTTACCTGGTCTAGTTATGCGCCTGATACTAAGGATTTTGGTTTTACAGATTTTAGGGGTTCACGGAGCTAAAAAAGCTTAGTTTGTAAATATCGTTTATTAATCCACAGCTCCAACATTACTATACGTCAGATTCCAACCAAATTTGCAGGATATATTGTTCACCTCGGATACTCGTGCACCCGATACTTAGAGTTTTGGTTTTATATATTTTAAAGGTTCGCGGAGCTAGAATTCCTGATTAGTTTATCTGGTTTGTTAATCCACATCTCTATCGCTTCTATATTAGTCAGATTTTAACCAAACCTGCAGAATATGTGGTTCACTTGATTTAGTTGTGCAGAATGTAAAATTTTGATTTAACAGATTTTAGAGGTTCACTAGTCCATTTTGTTAATTCAGTTTTTTTATACATAACTGTTAGTCATATTCCAACCAACCTTTTAGAATATTAAATGATGAAGGAATTTATACTTTGTATACATTTGCCATAAATATTTTTCATGAGTTTGCATTAGATCCTAAAAACTTCATAAATTCAGATAAATGCTTTAATAAAATAAAAACCCCAACTAAAAAGAATTGAAAAAGTAATTACAGATACTTATACTGAAATGTTTAGTGAAAAATTACTTTCATTAAGAAATGAGTCTAAACTTTCTTTATATAGTAATTGAAAAAGAATTTCCGTCAGAAAATTATTTACTTAAGACAAACTTTAAAAATAGGCAACTATTAACAAAATTTCGTATAAGTGACCATCAATTAGGAGTGGAAATGGGCCGATACAAAAAATACCGAGGAAACAAAGACTGTGTCAAAAATGTAAAAATATTGAAGATGAAGCCCATTTCTTTTTAAACTGTACAATAAACGAGACTTACAGATGTAAACCTTTTGAAATAATTGTAAATAAACACTCTGAATTTAAAGATATGTCTTCTTTTCGAGAAACTTAAATACATTTCAACCCCAGACATAACCCTTTTATCGGCTGTATGCACCTTTATAAAACAATCATTAGAATTGAAATAGGGTCCACACCGGTCAAAGAGTCGACTGAATTTTATTGCAGTTTATGGTTTTTTTTTAGTTTAATTGTATTTTGTAATTCTTGTGTTTATGTTGTATATATGTTTTGTATTGCTTTGGCCCCAAAGGGGTGTAATTTTGCAATAAATAAAATATTTTGTTCACCAGACATAATTGTGCACCCGATACTTAAACTTTTGATTTTACATATTTTAGGAGTTCACGGAGCCTAACACATAAACAGATACGGTTATGTACAGTATACTTAAAATTTTGTGTTTTCAGATTTTAGAGGTTCGTCAAGCCAACATAGCATATTTGTTAATTCAAATGAGATGTACTTGTAAGACCTATAGAAACATGGACAATATGAGCATTGTCGCCTGTTTCGTGCCTGTTAATATGCATCTCGTAAATGGAGACCCTATATAAAATTGTTGTAACCTTAAATTATGCAGTTGTCTCATTATATCTGTATATAACAAAATACCAAAGTTACTGTGGATTCACTTTCTGTATATGGCCATTTCAAAAAGAAAGGAAATGGGGTAAATGTCAAGGAGACAACATCCCACATCCAGGCCAAAACGACCCAAAACAAAGCATCTAGGGGTCACCGTACGGTCTTCAACACAGTGACGAACCTCACACCATATAGCAAGCCCTAAATGGCCCCAAAAGGGTAAAAAAGTGGATAGATCAATGAAAACAAACCACATCCAATAACCCAAATATCAAGAAACTAAAATTTTATAACAAGACACGGACAAGTCAATCACCAACATATTCCTGACTTGGGACAGGCGCAAAAATTGCGGTGGGGTTAAACTCGGTTTTTTTTTTTTTGGATCCAAACCCTCCCCTATGTGTGGTGAATGGCTAAAAATAAATACACAAAAAGACTCACAGTAAAAATCAAACTAGAAAAAAGTCCAACTTATCAAGACGAGTACCTTTACAATGAAATACATGAAACATGAAGACAATACACACAGGCACTGTCTGGACAAATGCTCGCAGTCACTGACAGCTAGCTAAGGACATAATTTCCGTTGACTATGATATCAATGCTTTAATTTTGTGGCGTTCTTGTTCATTTTTAGTTTATGCCATTTTTTTTGTTTGGCATGCTGTGTCAATCCGTGTTGGATATGAATTGCCGTGTTTTTTTCTGTTTTTGTTTTTGTTTTTATTTGTTTTTATTTTGTTTTGTTCTTTTTTTTGTTGTTGTTGTTTGTTTGTTTGTTTTTTTAATTTCTCCTTTGCTCTGTTTTGATTCACTATTCGTTTGCTGTAGTATTCGACCGACAACTCAGGTTTCTACAGTGCAGATCAAATCAAACCATTTGGAAATCCATAAACCGTAATATGTATAACAGCGGATAAAGAACACATTGCCAATGTTACATAAATGGAAATCCCAAAATCATTTGAGAAGGGAGCTTAGCAAGAGGGAAATACTCCTTAGTTTTCAACAAATTTTATTTCAAGTATCCAAAATAGGCTTTCGGGCCAGCACTGAAGTTGATAAAGTAAGTAATTATTATTCCCATTTTTGTAGGTTCGCACTTGAAATGCTTTTATGGCGTTATTTTAGGGTGTGCATATACGAGTTGCCTTTAGTTTTCACTTTGTCTGTCCGTCAACATTTCTTGGCTTGTGTTAGAGTTGATAGAGTTAATGATTCGAAATTTGATCTGTAGCTTTGAAATGTTGAGTGGCATGTATTTTGTGGTTTTCATGACGAAACTAAAGTGTACTTTTTTTTTTTAGTTTCTGTTTGCCGAATACTTTGATTTTTAACTTTAAACCAAATTTTCGTCGAACATTTCTTGGCTTATATCTTAAATGTTGGTCTGCAGCTGGAAATGATGAGTTGTATTATGTGACCGCTTTTCAGATTTGTCGCAAAAGCCATTGCATGTAGAGACATTTTCCTATCATGGAATGTCACAGAATAATAGCTCGCGTAACATATAAAATGACTATATACACCGACAAACGATTACAGAAGCAAAAAAGAAAATTCTAAATTAAAAAAAAAAAATTAAAAAAAAACATGTAGCAATACACATTTAACACAAATTGTGACCACATGACAAAGACAAATAAACAAACTGAATGAACAAATTAACAAGAAATAGGCAACAAAACTAAAAATATTAGATCCAACATATTCTAACAAAGAATCTGGCGTAATTTTTGGAGCATGGGCTTACGAATATCGATATTTTTAGTTCGAATCTAGCCTGTCACAGCTAAAAAAAGATTGATGAATATTGTTTAACGTCTACTCAGCAATATTTCAGCTATATCAAGACGAGAACAAGTTTGTTGATAAATAATCACTTTGGGGTATGGAAATGGCCATGGGACGGGAAATTCTGACTGCCACTGGAAAAGTAGGGTGAAATCGTCAAGGGCGGGGAATTTAGCCTTGTAGCTAAAGAAGCCGTGAAAATCATACCATTTCCATTAGTCTAAGGATAACATTTTTTTCACAATACAAAATCTAAAAGGGTATAAATATTATTGGCAATTGCCAGTGTTTGATAAAATTTCAAATGTACATTATATTTCTTTATTGAGAAATGCACATTTGTACCCGGAAGGGTTGAAAGCACAATAAACATACAATAAAAAGAAACAAAAATAATCAGTCAAAAATATTGTCTGTGGTGAACTATGCAATTATTTTTCCACTTTCCTCAGTATAAGCGACTTTTTAATAAATGGAGCAACGTATTGCAAGTGAACCGATATGGACAATATTTTAACTAGTTTTTCAATTTCGTTTTCATTATTCTCAATTTTGAAAATGTTTACATTTTGTTTTTCAAATTCTTCTCTAATGGAAATACTTTTTGGGCATTTATAGAAGAAATAAGTTTCATCTTCTAATACTAGTATATAAATTATATTAATTATATTAATTCTGGAGAAAAATTTGAAGATTTCTCCGGAAATCAATTCATGGCAAATTATCAGTTTATTTTCATAATAGAAAAATGTTTGAAAAATAGTCCAATTAAAAATGTTTAAAAAATAGTATAATTTTGAAAAAATTAATCAAATCTTCACTATGCAAAACGAAAACGGCGGAGAAACCTAAGCGATGTTATTCCCAGGAAAATGTATCGTATCGTCATTTGGCGCCGAAAATGAAGACATCAAGTTCATTGACCAAAACAGAAACAACGATTTTTGATTTATAAATGAAAATAAGCACATCGACCCCCAATTTTCTTTATTGAATTCTGTATAAGACGGGTTAGAGAATATCTGGGTAAAATATGAAGACAAAAATCAGTAGACAATTTTATAATACACGCCATTATATATATGATATAGGAAAATGCATTTCTCATTCCGTAATCGTTGAATAATCAACAATTTTAAACTTAGGAATGAACGATGATCCTTACCTTATATCAATTAAACAAACGAAGGATACTAAAACAAGAGGATCTCAAGAGCCTGTATCGCTCGCCTGGCCGTTGAGTAACATAGGCATTTTATGTTCATGAGCCAAAAGTTTAACTATAGTTCCAATATGCCTATGTAGATTAAGTGATGAAGAATTCTGGTTCCAATGTTAAACTATATTCCCTGCTGGCAGCAATCTTGAATAAAGTGTGAACCTGAAAAAATAAACATTTTTTTTTTTCAGTGGGCCAAATAAAGACTATTGTGACCAAGTTTTGTTCCATTGCGTCAGTAGTTTCAGAGGAGAAGATTTTTGAATGTGTTTCCCAAAGGGTCCAATGTTAAAACTAAGTTCCCCGCTGGCGGCCATGTTGAATACAGCGGGAACATGAAAAACACCTTTCTTGCAGGGATTACCATTGTGGCCAAGTTTGGTTCTAATTGGCTCAGTTGTTTCAGAGAAAAAGACCTTTGATATGTTTTCCCATACATCCAATATTATAAAAATGTTTCCTGCTGGCTGCCATCTTAAATATAGCGATGACCTGAAAAACACCCTTTCTGCAGGGGCCACCCAAGGATTATTCTGGCCAATTTTTTTTTTTACAATTGGCTCAGCATTTTCAGAGGAAAAGATCTTTGAATGTGTTTTCCAATAGGGTCCAGTGGTAAAAACTATGTTCGCTACTGGTGGGCACCTTGGAAATAGCACGGACCTGAAAAACACCCTTTATGCAGACCACCCAAGGACTATTGTGGCCAAGTTGGGTTCCAATTGGCCCAGTAGTTTCAGAGAAGAAAATCTCCGAATGAATTTTCCCATACAGTCCAATGTTAAAGCTATGTCTCCAGCTATGAGCCATCTTGGAAATAGTAGGGACCCGAAAAACGCCTTTTTGCAAGGGAACATCCAAGGACTATTGGGGCCACGTTTTGTTCCAATTGGCTCAGTAGTTTCAGAGGAGATCTTTAAATGTGTTTTCCCATAGGTCCAATGTTTAAACTGTGTTCTTGCCGTCGGTCATGCATATTGGATAATGCGCGAACTTTCAGTAAAATCACCTTTTTGCAGAGGACCACCGAAGGACTATTGTGGCCTAGCTTGGTTCCAATTGGCTCAGTAGTTTCAGAGGAAAAGATCTTTGAATGAAAAGTTTACGCAGGACGGACGGACAGGCGGACGACGGACGCAGAGTGATTGCAAATAAAAAGTTATGATATTTTTCTTACACTTTAAAAAATTGGATTTTTTTTTTGCGGTAACTTACGAAAATTCAATCGTGATTATCTCGTAAACTAAATTACGAAAGTAAATTTCTCTTTGCATATGTGGAAAGAACGTATCAAAATTGATAAGTGCGAAAATTTCAGGGCAAATGAGAAGACGGTCCTTATTGTGTAGTATTCCCTTTTTGCTGCTTGATTACTTCCTGTTTGACGAACTTTGATTTCTAACTATATACCCAATTTTCGTCACAGATTTCATGGTTAATTGTATCAATTGGAATGATTTGCAAATCAGTAAGCAGCCAGCGCTTAGAAATGCTGGATTATTATACCGGGGTTGCATTGCGTGAGCACTTATTTGCTATTTGCTGATACTTTGATTTGTAACTTTAAATCCAATTTTTGTCTGAGATTTCTGGAAATTATATGATATTTAGTCTGTATTTCGTACTTTTGTCCCAAATTTAAACAGTAAGGACCGAAATTGCAGGCCCTTCCGACATTACCAGTTTCGACATACATTGGTTAATTTCTGTTTCTTTGTCCATGATGTCTTTATTTGAGGTTTCTCTATATTGCCGTTATCGGAAATATGGGGGGCTTCGTGATTTTAAATTCCCCTAAGGGCTTTTCTGTCTTTTTGGTTCCGTATTAGATTGGCGATGCTTTAACCGGCAAATTACCACCTTACGAATTTTGTGATCGTTATCAAAATGTATTTGCAAAACTTGTACATTGCTTAAAAAAATCGGACATAACAATAAAATGAGCCTACCTCAACACTGTCAACATTTGGCATCGTATTACTTGTGTTAGCTCCGTCTGTAACTCCGATAGTCTGTCTGCGCGAATACATCGTGCTACTTTTGTCGATATATTTCGAGAAAAGTGAGCCGTCGTTAAGACGATATTATGACGTCGTGTAAGACTTCAGGTTATCTGGACGCTTTGTAGCATCTAGACTATACTTAGACAATTTTATTTCCACCCAAGAGACATAAGTTGTCGAAATTACTAACGAGTTGTGTATTTGAGGTTAAACAGTCACTGCTATGTTTTTTTTTTATTTTTGTTGGATTGTTTTTTGTTTCTTTTTGTTTGTTTCTTTGTTTTTACAAGAAAATACCGAAGTTACTGTAAATTTCTGTTTGTGCATATAGCTATTTCGACAACTAATGTCTCTTCAGTACATACAGGCGCGGATCCAGGCAATTAGAAAAGGGGGCTCCAACAGGAAATGAAAGGAGATTTGGCCGAGCGGAGCGAGGCGCGAAAATTTTTGGGGGTATTTCTTAATAAAACATCAGGATATTCATTTAAAAATACATGATTGTCCAGAAAAAAGGGGGTTCCAACCCCCGGAACCCCCTCTGGATCCGCCAATGACATATCAAATAAAAGTATTTTCTTAATCAAAATGCTGAACGCTTGATAGTGGTAAAGGATGGGAAGGAGGTATCCCTGATCTGGAATCAAGTGGAAAAAATTTAAATCCTGATGAATTCCTGAGAAAATAAATTTTGAAAAAATTGCGATGTTTTTTAAATTCATGTAAATAATTTAATCTTGGTGTGAGTATAAATAAATAGTTTGATTTTGATTTAAAGAATAAACTTTTGTTGCAAATAAATAATTTGATTATTGTTCGAGATTGACGTGAAAATTTAATCATTTTTCTAGGCACTTAATAGTCCCAGCCCCTTCCCCCTCCCGAAAATCAGACATGCAATTTGTATTTTTGGATCTTAATGTTTCTTTTCTCATAACGTTGAACAACTTCCTTGTGTAGTATAAAAATAAATAAAAAATTGAAAACTTTTAGAGACGACCCATCCGGTAATTTCCAAAATACTAAATTACGGGACCGGATTCATTGAGCCATATCCCCACAGTAGCCATAGAAAATGGAAAATTTTTGTTACATGAGTTAAAGAGATGATGTTTTGTTCTTCCTAAATTTGTCTTTATAACAATCATTTTTTTCTTAAAAATCGCTGATTTTTATGAAAATAACCGATTCCTGAAATCGTTTCCATTGCGGAGTTTATAAGCTTTCATACATGCTCAGTACTGTGAATATGATTCTGCTTAATTGTGATTTACTGTTATGTGAATTTTCAATGAGCCCAATTTGCAATACACCATCTTATATTACGGGAAATACTTTCAAAAATATCATACGAAAGCGCATCATTTCATGGCCGAGCATCCATTTGTTAAAAAATACTGACTTTTGTTTAGCTTGCAATTGCTTCATTGTTTACAAAAATAGTCATAAAATTATTGTAAATTTCCAGAATGACCTTGTCCATTAGCGGATGCAGAGAGGTGGTGTTTCGGGGGTTAGAACCCCCGTTTTTTCTGGAAAATGGATCCCTTTTCTAGATTTTTTTCTAATTTCGAGCAAAATTTAAGCAAAAATTAGAAAAAAATCGGTAAAAAAATGACATAAAACCCCTTTTCAGAGGCTAGATCCGCTGGTGCCCCCACCCACTGTCCCAGGCAAATAGTAAAATGGAATAAAAACAAAAACAAATCAAAAATGATTTTTGGTATGCAGCATCATCATGAATGTCGAAGATTAGAAAATACGGTGGCGGATCAAGACATTCTGCTAAGGGGGGCTTGGCCCATAATTTTTTAAAAAGAGGGAACCCGGAACATAATTTTCGGAAAACTCTTAGCGTATTTGAAATATTTTCCACCCTAAAGGGGGTGGGATGCACTACCCCCTCCCGGATTCGCCACTGAAATATTTTTGTAACATTTTCTCAGCAGCTATATGTACTTATCACAGCCTTTTTATAATTAATATACAGCATACACAGGCCGTCGGATTTGTTATCAGGTCTGTTTCCTGTCTAATCCCTGTTTCCGGAATTGGTAAATATTTTACATCAATGGTAAATCGTAAATTATTTCGTAAAAGTTTTCTATGCAACTACTTATCAATCTTTTTGTTATGCAGCATCAGGTGAATGTAAAAGTTTTCCCGGCAACTAAATTTACTGATATTTGGCATGCAACATCAGCATGAGGTCCGATGATATGTTTGGTTTTTATTTCAGGTTTGTTTCCTGTCTACTTCCGGTTTGCCGATTTAGTTCATTGTCGACACTTGTGTCAATAGTAGGAAATATTGGTAACAATTTTCTAAGCGACTACTTATCACAGTCATTTGATGTTCATGATCGGGATCCTTTACTGTGGCATATTATTTCAGTACTGTAGCTCATCTGCTTTCTGTTTAAAGAATTCCGGACATATTTTAGAATGGTTTCTCCGTCATCCCAACCGTACTCACTTCTACGTCGAATGATAACCCAATTATGCGTTGATTTATTCATATGAAAATTCATGCACAAAATCAAGTACTACAGGAAGATGTCTTTTGATTTTTAATACTAACAATTACAAGTTTACTACTGCCAATTTACTTTATCAGAATTGTTAAAAATTTCCCCTCGATTTCGCGGGCTTCTTCTAGTAAATTATTATGACAAAAGAAATAATCACAACAATATGTTCTCTTCTCACGGGAGCGTGGCAAAAAGGAGATGTTTAAGAGGTCTTTTTTTGGATTTTTGGAAATATTAAGTAAAATTAATGAAAGACTGCAGGTATCAGAAATCAAGCGACGGAAAAATTAACCCCTAGGCTTTTTAATTAAGTAATAATGGTGAAATGTAGCGTCTGTCTTCTGTTGGAGAATAAAAAAGCAGTACGTCTTTTTATCTGAATCGTTTTGTCTGCGAATTTGCAAGTTCACTGATGAGAAATTAGTTGTCAAAATACGCATGTGCAGAAAATAAATTAGCCGTGACTTTGGTATTTGCTATTTATTACCACTTGGCCGAAACCTCTGCTGCTGTACTGTTAGTCCCCAAGGGTAATCACCAACCCAGTAGTCAGTACTTCAGTGCTGAAACGAAAACCGATTGCAATATCTAAATCTTGCTAAATTTTGTTTAAAACTGCAATTTGGCTTTTCTATGTATATCCCTTTGGTTATTTATTCTCTATCTGCTTGAATATGTTTTTCGGTTAATGGACTTCCAATAGTTTTGAGATGATCTGCACTGTTGAAACATAAATTGTAGAAATGCGCAAGTGCAGAAAATAAATTAACAATAACTTCGGTATTTGTATTTTATTACCATTTGCCGATATAACTGTTGCTTGACTGTTAGTCCCCGAGGATATTCACCAACCCAGTATTCAGAACTTCGGTGCTGACCCGAAAACAGATTGTATTGAATCTGGCAATATCTAAATTTTGCCGGCAAAATTTTATTTAAAACTAAGGAGTATCTCCGTCATGCATAGCTCTGTCCTTTGCTATTGTTGTTTACGTTTGTCTTTTGTTTTTATTATGCTTTTTCTTATGCAGTTCCTAGGTACTGAATTTTGGGCTTTTCTACTTAGATCGTTTTGGTAATTTGTTTTCTATCAGCTTTAACAAGTTTTTCGGTTAATGGACTTCCAAATGTATTGGTGTGATCTGTGTTGATGAGACATAAGTTGTCGAAACGCGCATATGCAGAAAATAAATTAGCAGTAACTCCGGTATTTGTTACTTATTTCCACTGGGCCGATACCTCTACTGATGGACATTTAGTCCGAAAGGGTATTCTCAAACCCAGTAGCCAGTAGTCAGCACTTCCGTGCTGACCCGAAAACCGATTGAATTGAAACTTGCAACATCTAAAGTTTGGCAAAATTTTGTCCAAAACGAAGGAGTATCTCCCTAATGCATAGCTCTGTCCTTAGCTGAATTCGGATTTTCTATTTAGATCCTTTTGGTTATTCGTTCTCTATCAGCTTTAACAAGTTTTTCGGTTAATGAACTTTCCGAGTTCCTATCCCGAGTTCCTTTTGTTGTTTACGTTTGTCTTTTGTTTTTAATATGCTTTTTCTTGTGCAGTTCCTTGGTACATAGTGGCATTTGAGTATATTTTTCGGCCATTGTAGGTTTTTCATGTTATCTTTTTATTCTAATTTCCAAATGTTTTGGTATAATATGCACTGATGAGACATAAGCTGTCGAAATGCACATATGAAGAAAATAAATTAACAGTAACTTCGGTATTTGTTATTTATTACCACTTGGCCGATGCCTCTACTGGTGGACTGTTAGCCCCACGGGTATTCACCAGCCCAGTAGTCAGAATCTCGTCGCTGACCCGAAAACCGATTGTAATGAAACTAGCAATATCTATATTTTGCCAAATTTTCATTAAAACTAAGGAGTATCTCCCTCATACAATAGCTCTGTACTTAGCTGAAATTTGGCTTTTCTATTTAGATCCTTCTGCTTAATTGTTATCTATCAGCTTTAACACTTTTTTCATTTAATTGACTTCCAAATGTTTTGGTTTAATTTGCACTGATGAGATATAAGTTGTCGAAATGCGCATATACAGAAAATAAATTAATAGTAACTTTGGTATCTGTCATTTATTGCCACTTGGTCGATGTCTCTGATGATGGACTGTTAGCCCCCGAGGGTATTCTCCAACCAAGTAGTCCTATTTCGGTAATGACCCGAAAACCGATTGTATTGAGACTTGCAATATCTATCATTTGGCAAAATTTTGTTTTAAACTAGGTAGTATCTCCTTTATGCATAGCTTTGTCCTTTGTAGAATTTTGGTATTTCTATTCAGATCCTTTTGGCTATTTGTTCTATATCAGCCTGAACATGTTTTTTGAATAATGGGCGTCCAAATATTTTGGTTTGATCTGCACTGATAAGACATAAGTTGACGAAATGTGCATATGAAGAAAATAAATTAAGAGTTATTTTGGTAATTGTTATTTTTTACCACTCGACCGATGCCTCTACTAGAAGACTGTTAGTCCCCGAGGGTACTCACCAACCCAGTGGTCAGTATCGGTGCTGATTCGAAAACTGATTGTATTGAAACTTGCAATATCTAAATTTTGCTAAATGTTGTGAAAAACTAAGAAATATCTCCTACATTCAATAGCCCTGTACTGAGCTGAAATTTTACTTTTCTAATTAGATGCCTCTGATAATTCATCTATCAGCTTTAATATTTTTTTCGGTTAATCGGACTTCAAAATGTTTTGCATTGCTCTGCACTGATGAGACATAAATTGTCGAAGTGCGCAAATGGAGCGAATGAATTAACAGTAACTTCGGTTTTTGTTATTTATTACCACTGGGCTAATGCCTTTGCTTGTGGACTGTTAGTCCGTAAGGGTATTCACCAACTCAGTAGTCAGTACTTCGGTGCAGACCCGAAAACCGATTGAATTGACACTTGCAATATCTACTTTTGCAAAATTTGTTTAAAACTAAGGAGTATCTCCCTCATGCAATAGCTCTGTACTTAGCTGAATTTCGGCTTTTCTATTTAGATCCTTCTGGTTATTTGTTATCTATCAGCTTTATCATGTTTTTCGGTTAATTGACTTCCAAATGCTTTGGTTTGAACTGCACTGATGCGACATAAGCGTCGAAATGCGCATATACAGTAAAATAAATTAATACAAACTTCGGTATTTGTTATTTATTGCCACTTGGCCGATGTCTCTGATGATGGACTGTTAGTCTCCGAAGGTCTTCTCCAACCCATTAGTCAGTACTTCGGTAATGACCCGAAACCGATTGTATTGAAACTCGCAATATCTTAATTTGGCAAAGTTTTGTTTAATATGGGGTATCTTCTTCATCCATAGCTCTGTCCTCAGCTGAATTTTGGCTTTTCTATTTAGATCCGTTTTGGTTATCTGGTCCATATCAGCTTTAACATGTTTTTCGGTTAATGGGCATCCAAATGTTTTGAATTGATCTGCATTAATGTTGTGAAAAACTAAGATATATCTACTACATTCAATAGCTCTGTACTGAGCTGAATTTTTGCTTTTCTATTTAGATGCCTTTGATTATTTATCTATCAGCTTTAATATGTTTTTCGGTTAATCGGACTTCAAAATGTTTTGCATTGCTCTGCACTGACGAGACATAAGTTGCCGAAATGCGCAAATGGAGAAAATGAATTAACAGTAATTTCGGTTTTCGTCATCTATTACCACTGGGCTGATGCATTTGCTTGTGGACTGTTAGTCCCCAAGGGTATTCACCAACCTAGATGCGAGTACTTCGGTGCTGGCCCGAAAACGGATTGTAGTGAAACTTGTAATATCTAATTTTTGCCAAATTTTGTTAGAAACTAAGAAGTATCTCCCTAATGCATAGCTCTGTCTTTAGCTGAATTTTGGCTTTTCTATTTATATCATTTTGGTTATTTGTTATCTATCAGCTATGACATGTTTTTGGTAAATTGGCTTCCAAATGTTTTTTGTTTGATCTGCACTGATGCGACATAAGTTGTAGAAATGTGGGTATGTAGAAAATAAATCATCAGTAAATCTGATATTTGTTATTTATTACCACTAACCCAATGCCTCTACTGGTAGACTGTTAGTCTTCGACGGTATTCACCAACCCAGCAGGCAGTACGTGGATGGTGACCCGGAAACCGATTGTATTGAAACTTGAAATATCGACATTTTGCAAAATTTGTTTAAAACTAAGGAGTACCTTCCTCATGCAATAGCTCTGCACTTAGCTGATTTTTTGCTTTTCTATTGAGATGCTTCTGGTTATTTGTTATTAGCTTTAACATGATTGACGGTTAATGGACTTCCAAATGTTTTCGTTTGATCTGCTCGGATGAGACATAAGTTGTCGAAATGGGCATATGCAGAGAATAAATCAACAGTAGCTCCGGTATTTGTTATTAATTACCACTGGGCCGATGGCTCTGATGATGGGCTGTTAGTTCCCGAGGTATTAACCAATCCAGTAGTCAGTACTTCGGTGCTGACCCGAAAACCGATTGTATTGACACTTGCAATATCTTATTTTTTCAAAATTTTGTTTAAAACTAAGGAGTATCTCCCATGTGCATAGCTCTGACCTTAGCAGAATTCGGGCTTTTTCTATTTAGATCCTTTTGGTTATTTGTTCTCTTTCAGCTTTAACATGTTTCGCTTAATGAACCTCCAAATGTTTTGATTTGATCTGCACTGATGCAGGGCCGTAACTACGTGTAGGCAAATGAGGCAAATGCCTCATGTCAAAATTGACAAATTTAATATCCAAAATGGCACTGTGTGTTTCATTCAAATAATGATTAAAAACTCTTTCAATGGCCGCGGAAAGCGAGACGTATGCGTGCAAAGTATGACGGCGACGGCGTCATAAACTCAAAACTATATTTGGTCCGTAGGTAGCTTACAGCAAATCCTATTTAGCGGACGCAAAATCATGTAACCATGACCTATACTTTGCGGTCCAGTAGCCAGGTTAAGTTTTTTTTTTGTTTGAAGTTGTAATTCTCAATAACTACAAGCGATCAGTCAATAATACTTAATATATAGCTTGGTCTTATTAGTGCATGTAAGTCTGGTATATTAGCCTTGACCTTGACCTCGATTTCATGGTTTAGTGAACATGCTTATTTTTTTTTCTGATCAGAACAGTGCCCAGTTTCTCAATAACTGTATGTGGTAAGGCAATGGTATTTGGCATATAGGTTGGTCTTTAGTAGTGCATGTCTGCCTGCTATATGGATTTTGACCTTGACCTCAATTTCATGGTCCAATAAATACAGTGACATCGGTACTTTGTTATTTATGGTATGTGGTCTCCGTAGCACAATTGTAAGGTCGTTGCAAGAAATTTGATGATAGATCAAACACTCACAGATGTTTGTTTTTGACTTTGGGCCAGTAAGTTAAAGGTCAGGATTACTTTTTTGATGAAAACATTTCGGGTCAGTAGGTTACATGTCAAAGTCAGATATATTTACCGAAGTTGGTTTATCATCTATTTCTACTGAGATTTTCCTGTGAACAAAGATTATTTTAACTTAGTAAATTTTGGGAATAAAATGGGGGAAGCAGGGGTATATATAAGGGAGCTTTTCTCAATTTTTCTAATTAATACTAGCATCTAAAATAGCTTGGACTTATTTGCAAAAACAGCATATTTTCTTCTTCTTTTTGTAACAGCGGTTTTTGCTTAAAGTTTTCGGACTTTATGTGGTGATTCAGACTAATTTCAAAAATTTAAGCCTATAGTTTTAGAGGAGACATTCTTTGAAGAAAGTTAACGACAAGACGTCAAATGAATGCTAAAGCTCTCATGGTCTTTCGAACTAGATGAGTTGAACAGAGAAACAATTATTTTAAGAACATATTCAATGACATATTTATTTCGTTGAATGAATAATGGATACATTGTTACAACAACAAATGTCTGAAATACGTTTGCGGATGTATACACCAAGTCTGTTGGCTTGTTGTCTTATGTATTGTAAAGTGCTCAGTTCTCTGGTTATTCGCTCTTCGGCTGTACTTTCCCGTCTGAAGCCGTTCAAATGATTTTCAGATTCATCTGGAATTTCAGTTTTTTGCACACATTTGTCGCGCTGAAATGAAATGATTAGATAAAATGATAATTATTTTTTCGCCTGCCTGTTATTTCTTACTTTTTTTTGTTTGTTTTTTTTTGTTGTTTTGTTTACGTTTGCCGATGTATTTATGTAGTCTCAGACTGTATTTCCATGTTTTAGATATACTGTTTCCCCTGAAATTTTAATTTGGATTGCTGTTGCGTTGTTTGCTAGTCGATGTTTGTGCTAAATTTCTGCATTGTAAAGTTTTTTTTGGGCTGTTGTTTAAGTTTTTGTTCGCAGTCAGCTTTTACTACCAGTATATGTAAATTCAAAAAGAAGTACTGAGAATATCGGAGGGGTATCAGCCTTGTGGAAGTAACACAGCAAGGTATATGGATGTTGTCTTCTTGACATTTACCCCATTTCCTTTCTTTTTCATATTGCACTTAGAATTTCCCTTTCAATATTCTGTCTGCTAGGATCAACAGAAAGTCGAAAGCCGATAGGTAAACGAAGTTGTCAAACATACACTATTAACAGTAACGGCAAAGTTAATAACGATTAAGCTAAATGTAGATATTGTTCGGTTCTGGAATAAACTTGGTGATGAAAATCTTTTATTCTATTATTCATAAAGCCCAAAACTGGGGAATATTCTATCGACAGACATTTCGTCCATATTATTATCTTTAGTTTATGCCTGATTCCTTTCACAGGGAAAGAAGCTTATAACAGAGAACACTATGGGAAATGTCATACTAGTATTAATAAATTTTTAGGTCAGACAATTGGTCTGTATTTTTAGTAGTAGTATTTTATTCAGTTTGCTTTAGAGTTATTTTATTTTTTCTTATGCTTCACTATTGTAGATACTTTATATTTTGTTTTCATTTGTTTTAAGTAAACTTTGAAAGTTCCATAGAAACATTTTATGTGTCATTGTGGTATTTTAAGATGTTTTTCTACTTTGTTTATTTTCAAAAAAGTAAAAGAACTCCGTTATTATGTCGCCCCAGATGAAGTCGGGACGACATATTGTTTTTCCTCCGTTTCTTCTTATTATTATTCTTATTCAAGCCAAAAGTTTTCCGGTCTATTACTCAGTGATGCATGATCAGAAGTTCATGAAACTTGACACAAAGTTGGAACACCATATGAAGATGTGCGTTTTGATATTTTTATTTTCAAAATGGCCGCCATTTCCAAGATGGCCGCCATAATACGTCAAAATTTCAACGTTGTCGGATTTCAATGAAAATTAATTTCTAGGTAGATTTTGACGCTGCGAACATGATGGAATCATCGAATTGGCTCTCAGGGGCGACATCAGCTATTGCTCGCAATTGCAAATCTAGTTAGTATTACTATTTGTACAAAATTGGTAAATACTTAAAAAAGCTTACATTTTTAGTTCTTCGAGTGCTATGTTTGCTTTCATTTGAATCTTTTCCTACTGGAACCTAAAATGAAAACAAATGACTTGTCAGAGACATTCACTCAAAAATCTTCTTAGCAGTTATTCTAAATGAACTAAAAGGCACACGCGGAAGGGAAATCAACAAATTTTACAAATGATTTCCCTTACATCTGATTTATCGATGTAGTTTGCACGAAGTATTTCGCACAAAACAAAATGTTAACTTCATGATTTTTCAGTGAGAACATATACCATTTGTAAAAACAGAGGAAAGGTCAGAGGAATTAAAACTCAACTCACAACACTTTTTGATTATGATACAAAAGACAAGACAACATAAGGTATATATGAATTGAACTCACGGCACATTAACTTTTGCTTAGAAGCCAAAGAACATGCAAAAGATAGAGTATACGACAATTCCATAAAACATTGAGAAACATAAATTTTCTTTTATGGATTAACTTTTTTCTGCCAAGAAATGTAACAAAATAGACTGAAATTGTCGCGAGCATTTGAGTGAACTTGGAATGAGAAGAATATTTTACATCACCAGACAAGAGATTGAAACCTCAACTTTTGGGTATTTTGATAAAATGCGTGATCCGATAGTCGAATTTATTCTTGTAGCAAATAAATACTGGGTATATTTTGATTTTTTTTTATTAAATTCAATCAACATTCTCGATGCTTCAAACAGTTTTAGTGTTTAATGTGACTATCTCCAAAGATAAGGATGATAGAGAATTATTTTTGTTTATTTGATATTTTCTGTTCATCTTTTGTGTATCGTTTTCTGTGTTAGTTTATTTTACATTCAACGGGTAAAACCAGCTATGAAGAGATAAATTGCTACATGATGCCAATAAGCATCAATTTGTCCAAATTTTTCACTAAAAGGTTTTAAAAAATATAACATCAATCGAAAAATACTATATACAAAGAAAGCAAACAATACTATAAACATGAAGCTTACCTTACTATCCCCGTCGCTGACATAGTCAAACAAAACACTTTGTTGTATCCTCAGGATGTGTGCCCGTGGTCCTCTTACTCGTCTTTTTGGTCTTGGGGTGGATAAATCAGTGGCTGATACAGTCATCTGTTCATTTGTTTCATCAATCTTTGATTGGAAATCTGGCATGGTTGAAATTCTCCTTGATTGTTTTGCTCCTCTTTTTCTTTGCCTTGTAGAGTTAGTATTAGTTGCTTTCGGAACTTGCGCTGGAAGCAGGTCGTTTGGGTGTTTTTCACTGTCTTGCTTGTCTCCATCATGAGAATGCTGGTCATCATCATTTGCCTCTTTACCTTCAGGTAACAATTTATCCTTTACCTGAAAATGATGATTAAAAACATTTTATTTTCAATTCGAAATTTTGTGACATGTATATCCATCTGTTGCAGATTTCGATTTCAATTTCATTTGAATTTAGCCTTTACAATATGAAGTATTTTCATGGCGAATCTTTCCAGAACCTCTAACATACCTTTTAACAATGAAAAGATATGGAATATATGAGGCACGGGCTCTGCTGAAGAGTTTGTACAATCTAGTTTATATAAGGCATGAAGGCAAAATACAACATTCAGAAAAGGTAAATCTGGACGTAAAATGATCGGAGGCCTAGCTGTCAATAGTATTACTAAGCGTTAGTTATAAGACAATATTTTACAACTTAGTCCTACTTACAGTCAATTTCAGGTTTCAGAGATAAACAATCTGCGTAAAGGACCTTTCATATTTTTTTCTGTAAGGTTAGTTGGTTTCAGAGAAGATGAAAATGTGAATTTCTCATAGGGCCATGTTAAACTAAGTATGTTCTGTGCTTGCTATAATGAATTTGTCGTTTAAGAAGAAAATGATGAATCTTTGCAAAGGACCTACTATATATTATTTAGTACGGTTTAATTAGATTTGCTTCAATATCTTCAGATAAGATGATTAAAGTGATGTTCTTTCCGTAGGGTCCCATTTTAAACTAAGTTCTGCACTGGTGGTCTTGTTTTTGTTGGATCGGCACGACATGAGCAATTTTAATAAAAAATCTTCCATACACCTTACCTGTAAAGTTTTATTTAATTTGATCAAGTGGTTTCAGAGGAGATGAAAATGTGATTTTCCCAAAGGGTCCCATGTTCAACTGTTCCGTGCTTCCGCGCCAGAGAGCATCTTTTTATTGGATCGAAACGAAATTAGCAATCTTAGAAGAGGACCTTCCATAAAGTTTGGCTTAATTTGCTTCGGTGGTTTTAGAATGTGACGACGGACGGATGACAAACGACGGACGCCAAACTATGGCAATAGCTCACACTGACTCTTTGGGTCATGAAAGCTTAACCGAAAATCTGATTAAAATGGTGGTTTTCAACAGGGAACTCTTCAGGATCTGCCAATGATAACGTGTCACGCTTACTTCCGTACCAAACACGTGTAACCTTTACACTCGCAATATGTCTACTGCGGTATATTTTACTATATGTATTAGGGGAGTATTGACATGTTGGATTGTTGCATTTTATATACTTACATTGCTATTAGATTGACCTTTGCCCTCTGGACTTCTTTCTGTGGTGTCACTGGGGACTATGTTCTCCATTCCAGTTGTCCCTGCGCTTGGGTCCTGTATATCCTAAAAACACCAAAATATTATCAAATATTTTACGAAAGGATATCAAACATTGCGATTACTTTTTGTAAAGTAGCTCTTACTTGTTTTCGCAGACTTCTGCAGTATTTACATAGGTCTCAAGTCAAGTCACGCTATCGGAGCAGGACATGCTTACCCTTCCGGAGCACCTGACGTCACCCCCAGTTTTCATGGGAGTTCACACTATTAGCGCCTTAGTTCTTAATGGTATCTTTGTATTTCCGTGCATTGTAGCTGTCTCACGTCTTGTTTTATCTGTTGCCATTTTTGCCCTATCTTTGAACTTCTATTTTTGTAGTCTTCGCTTCCCTTGTTCCTTCCGTATACTACTGCCGTTGTGTCAACTTGAAGATGTACGAACACAATGATAGCTAGAGTTGATGCCCTGCTATCTTCTATTTTCTACCTCCAAATTTTTGTATAATACCGTATTGATGAGTGCTGATATTTTCCTCCTATGCTGACCAATAGAATTATTCAGATGAATGGGAAGATCATATTTTCACCGGCTTTCGAAAAAAGGGTTCAATGGGGTTACAGAAGAAGGGGCATTGCAATGTATTTTTACTACCCTTTGTCCCTCTTTACCTGATTTACAAACGAAATTTAGGAAAATCTACAAATGAAAAGGGGATTCAAATGAAAGGAAAGCTATATTGAACGAAAGTTCCGTCGATGTTTCATTAGCTCAAATGACCCAGAGGGTCAGTGTCAGATTGTCATCACTTAGGGTCAGTCAACCGTCCGTCGTCTGTTAACTTGCAAAAGTTTTCATCTTCTCCTCTCAAACTAATCAAGCACGTTCAAGTAAACTTTAAAAAAAAAGTGTACGGTTAAAATTGCTCATTTTGCTCCGATCTGACAAAAAACATGGCCGCCAGCGCGGATCTTAGTTGAACTTCAGACTATATGCGATAAACATCATTGTCATCAACTCCTTTGAAACTATTGAAGAAACTGTAGCTTAACAGTAAAAGATTGTATGAGGTAGGGTCTTTGCAAGTATTTCTCATTTCGAACACTTCCTCTAAAACCTCTGAAACAAATCAAACAGGCTTTGCAGGAATTTTGACCAGCGCATCTTCTTAAATAATTGCTCATTTTATTTGGATAAAATGAAAAATATGGTTGCCAGCGCAATACATTAGACCTTATGGGAAAACATTATTTTCGTCACATGCTCTGAAACTATTGAAGCGAATTTAACTAAACTGTGTGTAATGAAATGGTGTAGAGAAGGTGCTTTGCATTATAATAGATCATTTCTTTTCGATACAACTATAAAACATGGTCGCCAACATGGAACATAGCTTTACATTGGACTCTGTGGAAAAAAATGTCATTTTCATCACCTGCTATTGAACATTTTGTCAGGTGAAACCCCTGTCTTTTATTTTTTTTTAATTTTTGTTGCATTACATTGCATCAAAAATTAAATGTTACCTGTAAATGTACAGGATCTGTTGAACTCTGTGGTGGTGATGTCACAATATTTCTGTGCTTCTTAGTTTTCACTGTTGTTATAGCAGAGTCATCCTGAAATAAAATTGATCATTTTAATATATCGTTATTATTATAAAATCTAACGCGATCCATGTCATGGTGAGTGAGTTGAGTAGTTTTATTTAAATTAGAAGAAAATAAAGACAGGTACTAGCCGTGTTTCTCATTTCTTACAAAATACCTAATTTGGTCCAAAAAGTATATATTTAACAAATATACTATTTTTATCCTCCTCCAAATGATCTTTTTTACAATTATTTTACCTCACAAATGCCTTTTTCTGCTAGAGATAACAAAAAATAATGACAGTTATTGCAGGAAAATATTATTCTCCAAATAACCAACTTTGCAATTTCATAATGAACCTGTAATCAAAATTGAAGAACCCCTGCATAAGCTAAATGCTAGTTACCATGATCTGATCACATTAGATGTTTCCAGGTAAGAGACATGAAAACTCGCATACCTGGAAACATAAAAACTCGCAGCCTATGTAGAAACTAACGATCTATGCAGGGTTGCAAAATTGAAGAACCCCTGCATAAGCTAAATGCTAGTTACCATGATCTGATCACATTACATGTTTCCAGGTAAGAGACAAGAAAACTCGCATACCTGTAAACATGAAAACTCACAGCCTATGTAGAAACTAACGATCTATGCAGGGTTGCAAAATTGAAGAACCCCTGCATAAGCTAAATGCTAGTTACCATGATCTGATCACATTAGATGTTTCCAGGTAAGAGACAAGAAAACTCGCATACCTGGAAACATGAAAACTCACAGCCTATATAGAAACTAACGATCTATGCAGAGTTGATACAGATTGTGCTATTGATGTAGTTTAATAAAGTTTAAGCCAAATTCAGCAATATTCCAGATTTATCATTGCAAATACTTGATACTTTTGACAAACAGAAACTATATCCATTAACTGTTTTGTGAAGTCGGATAGACTGTTAAAATGCTCAACTTTTAAGGAATGGTGTACGAATAGTTCTTTTCAAAGATTGTTCATTCTGTTCCGATCCGAAAAAAAAACATGGCGGCCAGCGCGGAACTTAATTTCCTCTAGACCTTATGGGATAAACATCATTATTATCAACTGCTCTGAAACTATTGTAGAAAATTTAACTGTACAGGATGGTATAAGGTAGGGTCTTTGCAAGTATTACTCATTTTGTTCAGAGTCAACAAAAAAAGAGGACTGGTAGCACGGAACAAGGTTTAACATTGGCCGCTACTGGAAGACCATATTTTGATCTCCTTCTCTAAAATCCCCGAAACAAATTCAACAAACTTTACAGGGATGTTGACCAGTACATCTTTTAAATTGATTGCTCATTTTGTTTGGCTAAAATGAAAAATATGGTTGCTAGCACAAAAGATTGGGCCGTATGGGAAAACATCATTTTTATCATCTGCTCTGAACCTGTTGCAGCAAATTTAATTAAACTGTACTGGAATGATGTAATGTGCTTTGCATTCTTTTCGATCCAACAACAAACATGGCCGCCAACATGTAACATATCTTAACACTGGATACTGTGGAAAAAACATGTCATTTTTATCATTTGCTATTGAGCATTTTGTCAGGTGAACCTCTGTCTTTTATCTTCTATTTCCGTTGCATTGCATTGCATAAAAAAATGTTACCTGTAAATGTACAGGATCTGTTGAATTCTGTGGTGGTGATATCACAATATTTCTGTGCTTCTCAGTTTTCACTGTTGTTCTAGCAGAGTCATCCTGAAATAAAACTTTTTAGCTCATCTGGCCTATAAGGCCATGTGGGCTTATGCCATCACTATGCGTCCGTCGTCCGTCCGTCCGTCTGTCTAGCTGCCTGTCAACAATCTTCTCCTCTGAAATCACTGGGCCAAATGTACCAAACTTGGCCTGAATCATCACCAGAGTATGGCTTCTCAAAATTGTGTTCGATTAGGCGGAGGTCAAACAACATGACTGCCGTTGCTAAAAATAGAACATAGGGATAAATTGCAGTTTTTGACCAATAACTCGAAAACCGTTAGATATCAAAAATCTGAAATAAGATAAAAGTGATCAGCATAGCAAGATCTACCTGCCCTGTAATTTTGAAGAAAATCCGAAAACCAGTCTTGGAGTTATTGCCCTTTTTCCGTAAAATTTTCCAAATTTGTGCATTTTTTATTTTTTATTTCAAAAAGTGTAACAGATACAGATCAAGAGTATATTGCAAAAAGGTTCAGCATATCAAGATTCACCAACCTTGAAATTTTGAAGAAAATCCAAAACCCTTGTAGGAGTAATTGTCCATTTTCATGGAATTTTCAAAATTTTCATATTTTTCGTCTTTTATTTCCAAAACTATAGAAGATGAAGGTTAAGTGTAAATTATTAAAATGTTTGCCATGCTGTGTGGATTTGAAAACTGGTGTTTAAAATTGTTTGTTGACCGCCATTTTCAAAATGGCCGCCAAAAAAAAGGGCGGGAAAATTCAACATTGTTCGATTTCAATGAAATTTGGTTTCCTAATAGATATTGATGTAGCGATTTCAAAACCGGTGTTGAAAAGTGTTCGCTGACGGCCATTTTCAAAATGGCCGCCAAAAAGATTGTCCGATTTCAATGAAATTTGGTTTCCAAAAAAGTATTGGTGTCGCAACTTCAAAACTGATGTTCAAAATTATTCGTTGACCGCCATTTTCAAAATGGCCGTCAAAAAGGCGGGAAAATTCAACATTGCCCGATTTCAATGAAATTTGGTATCCAAGTGGGAATTGATGTCACTACCTCAAAAGCGATGTGGAAAATTGTTTGTTGACTGCCATTTTCAAATGGCTGCCAAAAAAGGCGAGAAAATTCAACATTGTCGGATTTCAATGAAATTTGGTTTCCAAATAGATATTGATGTTGCGACTTCAAAACCGATGTTGAAAATTGTTCATTGACCGCCATTTACAAATGATGTCTCGACTTCAAAACTGGTTTATAAGGTGGTCCTTCGCAAGAATGTTTTTTGTCAAAAAAAGCCCAACAAAGAAATATAGGGAAACATTATCAGACTTTAAATACAGTTCAAGACGTTTGATTTTTGACGAACTACCAAAGTTTGAG
The DNA here is from genome assembly GCA_002080025.1 of Modiolus philippinarum. Classification (NCBI taxonomy): domain Eukaryota; kingdom Metazoa; phylum Mollusca; class Bivalvia; order Mytilida; family Modiolidae; genus Modiolus; species Modiolus philippinarum. Next base: position 27,565 of record MJUU01035079.1, read on the forward strand.
AGACTGAAGATCAACTGTATTACTTACAATGTTAGCTTGATTGTGGCAACTGAAAGGCAGGTGAGCGATACAGGCTCCTGGGAGCCTCTGGTTTATTTAACATCCTCATAATTATAAAGATCTCATGCGATCCGTGTCATGATGAGTCAGTTGAGTAGTCTTATAAATAACAAAATACCGAAGTTACTGTCAATTTAGTTTCTGCATATGCGAAATTCGACAACTTATGTCTGTAAATGAGAAGAAAATAAATCTGAATTAGCAGTGTTTCTCATTTCTTACAAAATACTTGATTTGGTCCAAAAAGTATATATTTTAGAAAGATACATTTTTTATCCTCCTCCAAATGATCTATTTGTTTTTACAATTTTTTTTACTTTATTAATGCTCTTTTTCTGCTAGACCTAATAAAAGAATAATAATGACATTTATTGCAGGAAAATAGACCAACTCTGCAATTTCAAAATGAAGCTGTAATCAAAATTGAACAATCCCCTACATGAGCTAAATGCTAGTTACCATGATCTGATTACATAAGATGTTTCCAGGTAATAGACAAACTCACAATCTATGTAGAAACTAACGATCTATACAGGTTTGATTCAGATTGTGCTATTGAAGTAGTTTATTTTAGTTTACGCCAACTTCAGCGAATTTCCTGTTTTATCATAGCAAATACTTGATAGTTTTGACAGACAGGAACTATATCTATTAACTGTTTCGTAAAGTCTAATACGGTCTTAAAATGCTCAACTTTAAAAGGAATGGTGTACAGATGATTCTTTTCAAAGATTGCTTATTTTGTTTCGATCCGACCAAAAACACGGCCGCCAGCACGGAACTTACTTCACCTTCAGATCTTATGGGATTAACATCATTGTCATCAACTGCTTTGAAACTATTGTAGAAAATCTAAGGTAATTGTACAGAATGGTATTTAGTAGGGTTTTTGCAAGTATTACTCATTTTTTCCGAGTCGACAAAAAAAAAAGACCGCTAGCAATGAACTAAGTTTTAAATTGGCCGCTATTTAAAGACCATATTTTGATCACCTTCTCTGAAATCCCTGAAACAATCAAACTTTAGAGGGATGTTGACCAGAACATCTTTTAAAATAATTGCTCGTTTTGTTTGGCTGTAATGAAAAATATGGTTGCCAGTGCAAAAGATTAGCCCGTTTTGGAAAACATCCTTTTCATCATCTGCTCTGAATCTATTGAAGCGAATTTAACTAAACTATACCGGAATGGCGTAAAGAATGTGCTTTGTATTATAATTGCCCATTTCTTTTCGTTCCAACAAATAAACATGGCTGCCAACATAGAACAGAGTTTAACATTGGACCTTGCGGAAACAAAACAGTCATTTTCATCATCTGCTGTTGAGCATTTTGTCAAGTGAATCCTTTGTCTTTTTTCTATTTTTGTTACATTGCAATGCATAAAAAATAAAATGTTACCTGTAAATGCACTAGATATGTTGAATTCAGTGGTGGTGTTGTCACAATATGTCTGTGCCTCTTTGTTTTCATTGTTGTTCTAGCAGAGTCATCCTAAAATAAAATCAAATTTTTTACATCGTGATAATTATAGTAAATTAACAATTTCAGCTTTATCATTGTCATTGCAAACACGATACTTTTTACAGACAGGAACTTACTATTACATGTAACTGTTTTATAAGTCGAATAGTCTCATAAAATACTCATATCTAAAAGATGAAATATTTTTGTATAGATGACAAATTCTTGAATTCCAATGATCCTTTTTATATACTTACATGTATTTTTTTTTAATTTGGAATTCAAAGTTTCATGGTTTGGCAATTTTGGACACGTAGTCTTCGTAACGTCCATTTTAAGTCTTCGTTACGTCCATCATGAATATCAATAAAAATGTCACTCGTGTCGATCAACGCAGTGGATTGAACTCGTTGCGGAACAAAATTCCGCAACTCGTTTAATTCCTCAGCGTTGTTCAGCACTCGCTACATTTTTATTGATATTCATGATGGTCGATTAGTTATGCTTTTTATTATATAGATTTTCTATTCAAAAACCGAGTTTTAGATGCGGATATTTTTTTCATTCTAATACGCCAGTTGTTTACTTGACGACGACATTAAAGAGATAGTGTGACGTCGCTTCATTAAGAGGTCATCCGCTGACTAGAAATCCTTTATTTTCACCGGTGACAATATGACATTTATTCAACTGAGAAAACTCGATAAATCACCGCTATCTGTATAATAATTAGAAAGTATTCAGACGACCCGTCTCATGGAGAGTGAGTTGAGTAGTTTCCTATTAATGAATGAAAAAAGAAATCTGCACTAGCCGTGTTCTCTTTTCTTACAAAATATCTAATTTGGTCCAACATATATATATTTTAGAAATGTACATTTCTATCCTCCTCCAAATGATCTATTTTTTCTAAATGTATTTCACTTCATTCTGCTAGAGATAATAAAAGAATAATAATGACAGTTATTGCAGGAAAATATAATTCTTCAAATATCCAACTATCCAATTTCATAATGAAGCAGGGACTCAAGATCTCTGCAGGATTGATACAGATTGTGATATTGAAGTTGTTATTTTTGTTTACGACAATTTCAGCTTTATCATTGTCATTGCAAACACGATACTTTTCACAGACAGGAACTTACTATTACATGTAACTGTTTTATAAGTCGAATAGTCTCATAAAATACTCATATCTAAAAGATGAAATATTTTTGTATAGATGACAAATTCTTGAATTCCAATGATCCTTTTTTATATACCTACATGTATTTTGTTTTTAATTTGGAATTCAAAGTTTTATGGTTTGGTAATTTTGGACACGTAGTCTTCGTAACGTCCATTTCAAGGGTCTCTTCTAGAACTAAGCTTAAAATGGCAATTGCTCAACATTTTTGTCAAGAATACCGCTTAAGTGCACGCTAGGGGCCTTCCTGATCTCGCTTGAGTGGGTGCGTTTTTGTCACATGTACATTCACTCCATATCCTTTCATTTTTTCTATTAAAAGGACAATTGTAGTTTCTTCCTGGCTACTTTTAAGAGAATTATGATCCATAACTATCACAAAGTAGGTCATATATTTCTGAAATTTTATTACAAATTAATTTTTTTTAGCTAATTTACACGTATGACATCCCGATATCAGCTCATTAAAATTATTGCAGTTAGAGTTAACATATGTGTTATGGTCTCATGTTCATTTACTCCATATCCTTTCGTGAAATATCTTAAGGGATACTGACCAATAGTCCACGGGCTTCAATAACCCCCCTGTGCATCCCGCGACTTCCAAACACCACCCATTTTTTAAAGTCCGTTTAAATCCCCCTTCAAAATAAAATATGTTAACACGAGCATAACCTTAAACCTGCATGAACTGTTGGAACAGTGCCCATTTTTAGACACACCGACCGAAATTTTGGGAAATTTCGTTTTTGTTCAAGTTTTTCTTTCAATTGCTTCAAAATGTTGCCCAAATGCTTTCCAGTTATAATAAACCACTGCGCCAATAGCGCATGATACGCCCGTCCACTGCCAACTCGAATTTTATCGCATTGTTGGACCATAACAAAATTTTGATTGAAAAAAAAAATCAAACAGAATATGTGCCTTACCAAGGTGTAACAATTAAGAAATATCAAATTAAATTTCACCGAGTCCAAGGGCATTAACTCTGTACAAAATCAACTGACCGAAACCAAATTCGAACTTGATCTGTATCTCACCTAGATATACTCGTATACCAAATATGAAGCGGTTACAAAAAAAACTCCGGAAACCTATATTTTTCAAAATTTCACCAAGTCCAAGGAAAATGTTGCATGAATGCAATTATGATTTGGTATTTAAACAGCCATTTGTCGACTAAAGCTCAATATCTTGCCAAAAATCTATGAAAAATGGGAATTTTTATCATTTCAGATTTGTCTAAAGTTCACCGTTATATCGCAATTTCAAATCTAAAAAGTATATCTGTAGATAAGCTCATTAATGTTCTAAGCGATACATGAGTCGTCTTAAAACATTGTTTAGAAAAACAAAGAAGGTATAATGTGACTCTAAATACCGAAAAATCTTACCCCTACCCAAACAAATTTTCCATACAATTGTCAATTTTTTTTCTATGTTGGGATAAAATTAACCAAAACACACAAAATCTGCGTTGCATATAGCAATGTTACATAAATTCTATTATGATTTTGGTATTTTAAATCCCACTCGTCAGTTAAACTTGATATTTTGTCCAAAATTGATGAAAAATAGGAATTTTCAGCATTTCAGATTTGTGCAAAATTCACTTTTAAACCTATATATATATATGGCAAATCAGAAGAATTTATCTGCAGATATGCCATTTTATTGTCCTAAACGATACATAAGTTAGCTAAAAACACTGTTTAGAAAAACAATGTGTGTTCAATACATCGGCAAACGAATACCGAAGCAAGAACGAGGAAAGGGGGAATCCTAAAATCATAAATCCAAAATCAAGGCAATTCATATCTAACACGAATTGAGAAAGTATGACGAAGACAAAACAAATAAACGAAAATGAACAAGAACGACACATAACTAAAGCACTAGCAGTGTGAACCCCTACAAAAACTGAGGTATCATCAGCTGCTCCGGAAGGGTAAGCATGATCTGCTCCATGCATGGCACCCGTCACACAGCATGTAAAATATGATATTGAAAAATCGGTTTGGTGGCTGATTAATTATTGTCATTTTCTAACCCGTAGACAAAACCAATTAAAATCCATGGTGCATGTTACTTCTATAATCCCTAAAACAGCACCAAGGTAAAATTTTGAAAAGAATATTTGTATCACTAAAGTATGCAGACATTAACATGGACTAATCTATCCCACAAACATTATCGATGAAGACCAAACTAAAATATAACAAAATGATATACAAGACAACACAGAAAACAAAAACACTGACAGTGTAAACTCCAACTGAAAACCGGAAGAAAGGTTTAAATGTGACTCTAAATACCAAAAATCTTACCCCTACCCCAACAAAAATTAACTTGAAAATCTCCAAAATATATCTGTCTTTACATATATATGTACAAAACATTCTAATGTTTTACTTTCTTTGCAAAAGTTACGTTTTATATATCGTCATATGTGATTTTAACGTCAGAATATCGGTAAAATTGAATATTTTGGGCGATTTTTCTGAAAAAAAAGAGAATATCCAGCTTTTCAGAATTTTAATTAATTCAAAGTTGAATTGTTGAATAACTGCCCGTTAACCACGAGCATGATCTTATTTGTGATACATGGGAGTCTCTGTGTATTTTGGTGTTTGAAAATGATGTCAGTGGACCTTTATACAATGTTTAAGCTTTTCATGCTGAAAAAAGTAAAATAAATGGTGTTGAATATATAAATTGGAAGGGGTAATATTTTTTCAATTAATGAGAGTGTAGTGAGTCTAAAACGTCAAAAGCATACTATTTAATAGCTTAGATATAATGGAATGATATTTAACCAACCCTTTCAAGTTACATATTAAATTCGTGAAGTATTTACAGCAAAAATCCTGAAAAACGGAAAATTCCCACTTTGCATAGAATTTCGAGCAGAAGAATCAAAGAGAGACCCCTTAAAATGTTTCCATATACTTAAATGGTTTTCTGCATATCAGACATAGTTTAATACAAACATGAACTTGCATTATACATTATCTTGTTATCATATGTTAAATTTTCCCTTAATTTGAAGGGGGTGCTTAGTTTGGCATTTGTGACAACAATAAAACCGAAACTAAACTTTTTTCACAAAATTTGTTGTTAACAGATATCATTATTACAATGGTATTCATAAGATAAATATTCCAATTTGAACTATCCAAAAGTCAGAAAGTAAAAATTGTGAAAATATTCAAAATTCCGAAAATATCCATTTTGTAAAAACTTTACACCGAAAATCAAAATTTTATTGACTGTGATGGTCTTATTTTCCAGCATTACATCAAAACTGGCAAATTAGCCGTAAAAACTAGATCAAATGATGAGATTTATTTATCTGAAAGGAATTGACAGTTAAAAAAAGTCATTTCCGCAATTTTTACAACGGGGGGGGGGGTATTTTGTATTGCCAGACCATTCAAAGTAGAGTAAATTGTGTTCATTGTAAAGGATATTTAATCAACTTCAATTTGGTACCAAATGTCAATACATCTTACTTAACTACAGAAAACTATGGAGCTTAAAAGATGAAATTTGGATTAAAACGAAAATACAAAAATTTTGCGTGATATACTCTCAAAGTGGCCCTATACCGTCTATGCGTGCAGGTTATATTCGTGTTCACATGTTCTATTTTGAAGAGGGGAGAAGAGGGGATATAAAAGGACTGAAGGTCTAAAAAAATGGTCTTGATTATAAGTGTGTGGGTGTTTTGGGTTGCACGGAAAATGATTTCAGACCAGGGCCTACAGGAGGGGGTTAAAATTTAGCATTTCGTTGGTTTATCTCAAACGATTAAAAACATATTCCAATTAATGGTCAGGCATGCCAAAAACGATATAACATCCATATTTTAAGGTAATGTGGTCCGTGTAATACTGAACAATTCAAAATCCTACATCTCAACAACAAATCGGGGTAGATTCTAGAAAACTGAAAATTACCATTTTGTACAAATTTTTGGATAGAAAGGCAAAATACAGCTAACTTTATAACAGTTAAATTCTACTAAATAAGTCTCTTGTATGTCAGATATAGTAAAATTTAAACCAAAATTAATAAAACATTATATTTTAGCATATAAGGTATGGATGGATATTTAGAATTTTTTCCTTAATTTTTAGGGGGTAGGGGTGCTTATTTCGGCATTTGTGAACCTAAAAGACGATCGAAACAAAATATTTTGGACTCAAATCATAAAACATTATCACATAGGCAATTAAGAGATAAATATTCAGATTTTTACGATCCTTACATTGAAAAGTCGAAACATTGAAAATATCGGAAAATCCGTTATATACATTTATATATATATATAGAATAAAAATATATACATTTAAAAAAAATGACATAAAAAATAGAAATCTTAAGACTTAAATAGTGTTATTTTTCATCCTTGTGTCAGAACTGATAAGTTAGGTACAAAAAGTACAGCAAACTACCAAAGATGTATATCTAAAAGGAATTACAAGCCAAAATTCTTTATTTTCATCATTTTTACAGAGGGAGGGGTATATTTTTTTCATCCCCAGACCATAGAAAAGGTGAGAAATGCCCAAACTTATATTCATTGTAAAGGTTATGAATTCAACTTTAATTTGATACCAAAGTTTTGTATATTTAATCCATCTAATTAAGGAACTAAAAATATAAGAATTTTAAGTGGTATACTATAAAAGTGGCCCGACTTTGTCTTTATGTGCAGGTTATGTTCATGGTAACATATTTCATTCTGAAGAGGGGACATAGGAGGACTGAAAAAAATCGGTCTAGATGGGAAGTGGCCTATGGTCTACAATGATTGATAAAGGGTGAAGTGTGACAGGGAAAGACCAATAGCTAATGCAACTTTCTAGTTCTCAGTTAAGCAATTATGATAAATATACATACAACTGCTTCAGGTTGAGTTTCTTCATCCTTAGTCTTATGATCAGTGGTTTTCTTAATGCCGTTTCCATTGTCTTTTGTATAAAGCTCCTAAAACATAAAAATGATTTAATGTGATTCACGTTGCTCTGGATTTCGTAATATACAAGCACGTACGGGAAAACCTAGATGATACTAAAAATTCAAATATACTTCCTGATACCAATCGAATATTGTCAACCCTTTTTATGATAAATAAGGGTAAAATATAAGATTACCGAAAAGAATTACTATTATTATCAGCTGCCGATATTGAAATAGAAAAGAAGCAAATTAGATGCTTAAATATCAGAATAAAGGGCTATGCAGAGCATAGCATGATACGACTACAGCATGTAGATAATTAATTTGAAGTAGTGTAATTGGAAATGAATATGGACACAGTCAAGAACTTGACATATAAATCAGCTTGACAAAAACCTACGAAAATTAAAATTCAGCTTTCTTCATCCCTTACTGACGAGAAACGTAAGAGCTTCCCCAAAATCTGTTGACTACCAACTAAATGCTTACATCAAGAGAAATAAAAAAAATCCCATTGAAATCCAGTGAAAAAATAAACAATTACAACTGCAATTTTGGCCCAGTTTGGCTCTTTTAGTCCAGAAATTATAAGAGATAGTATTACATCAAAACTGTCATATACTATTTAAACCTTGTGTTAAGAGGAATCCAAAGAAAAAAAAACTGATGAAAAACAAAAATTTCACATATTAAGAAAAATAGTAATTTTTGTCCCGTCGACAACTTATAAATAGATAGTTCTAAAACAGTAAGAGGTAAGAGCTACACTAATTATGTTGACACACAGAACAGGCCGGTGTGTCCGCGCACCTTAGACTATTTCCTTAGATTTACTAAGTTTTAAAAATGACAATTTATTCGCAAATATTTGGTTTGAATGTTTGAGTATAACACTTTTGGAAAATTCAGTTAAGCCTTAGGAAAATGTGTCTTTACTATGTGATATGGGATCATGAACACAGCTTGACCCAGTTTTGAGCAAACATTGAGTTGGCCGGTGTGTCCGCGCTTGACCTAGAAAACCTAGCATAGGAATGAACTAGGGGCTCAGAGACTGAGCCTGTATCGCTCACCTGACAAAATACTTCTCTGCAATGACTGACCAGGAATGATGTTTTTTACCAATGGAGGTCTAAAGTTTAGCTATGTTCTCTATTAGCACCTGTGTTTTTTTGTCCTACTGAAATGACAAACTTTGCAAAGGACCTTCTACTCATCATTCCAATACAATTAGCTTCAACAGTTTCAGAGAAGATGAAAATGTGATTTTTCCCATAAAGTCCAATGTAAAATAAAACGTACATTCTGTGCTGGTCGCCATGTTTTTTGTCAAATAAGAACAAAATGAGCAATCTTTGTAAAGGACCTTTTGTACATTAGTCTTTAAAGTTGGGTTCAAATTTGCTACAGCGGTTTCAGGGGAGAAGTTGAAAATGTGATTTTTCCATAATGTCCAATTTTAAACCTAAGTTCCGCGCTGACGGCCATGTTTTTCATCTGATCAGAACAGAATGAGCAATCTTTGTAAAGGACCTTTAGTACACCATTCCTGTAAAGTTTGGTTGAATTTGCTTTAGAGGTTTTAAAGGAAAAGATGAAAATGTGATTTTCCTATAAGGTCCAATGTTAAACTTTGTTCTATGCTGACAGCCATATGTTTTTATCGGATCGGAACGAAATTAGCAATCTTTGTAAAGGACCTTCCATTCATCATTCCTGTAAAGTTTTGTTGAATTTGCTTCAGCGGTTTCAGAGGAAAAGATGAAATGAGATTTTTCCCATAGGTCCAATGTTAAACCTAAGTTCCGCACTGACGGCCATGTTTAATATCGGATCCGAAGAAAATGAGCATTCTTAGTGAAGGACCTCTAGTGCATCATTCCTGTAAAGTTTTGTTGAATTTGCTTCAGCGGTTTCAGAGGAAAAGATGAAAATGTGATTTTTCCCTTAGGGTCCAATTTTAAACCTAAGTTCCGCGCTGGCGGCCATGTTTTTTATCGGATCGGAACGAAATGAGCAAACTTTGTAAAGGACCTTTAGTACATCATTCCTGTAAAGTTTGGTTGAATTTGCTTCAGTGGTTTCAGAGGAGAAGATGAAAATGTGAAAAGTTTAACTGGCGGACGGACGGACGGACGACGGACGCCAAGTGATGGCAAAAGCTCACACTGACCCTTTGGGTCGGGTGAGCTAAAAAACGAAAGCTTTTACAAAGGCAACAATGTTAAAAAACAAATTTTATGAATTCACTGATATAATGACTCCAATTTGTATTGAAATGACGCAAAATGCTTGCCGAAAGGGACTTCGGAACACTAGTAGGGTTATTCAGATTAGCTGTTTTTGGCCTTTTTAAGTAAATTACGTATTTTTCCGCCAAATTTTGTAATTTCTTTTCTTTTCTTCGAACATTTAAAGTGAAAGTTGTAAACTTATTGACACAACGTTTTGTGTTTGCCAAAATTGACTTTAACATTAACAGTCGGTGGTGCGCAGAAACACCGGATGCGCGGATACCGGTGGCAGTCTCAACAAGAAGAATCGAAATTTCATGAAAATAAAGATTTTATATATTTCTTAAAATTGCAATTCTTGAGCCTTTGACCTCTAATAGCACGGAAACTGTAAGAGCTACGACAAATCTGTTGACATAATACTGAAAGCTTACAAGAGCAGAAATCCAAAGAAACAATTTTCAATCTCACCGAGATACGAAGAAAAGTTTTAAGTTATCTTCAGGTTTGCAATACTCATAGCGCAAAAAAGGAAACAAGTTAACAAAAATCTGATGGTGCAGCACTATGTTCATTTTTCCTAAGGCATTCACTGCCAAAAAAAGTTAACCCCTTTTTGCCTCTTTTCTGAAACGGACAGGGTCAAGAACACGAAATTAAAACCAAGGTCTGTGAGCGTGTGCCAAGAAATATACGGAATTTGGAAGATGATCCATTGACTAGAGCCAAAGCTATGCTGTCACAGATGCAAAAATAAACAAATTTAACACGCTTTTGGCCACTTAGCAGGCGGGGCCTGGAACCTAATTAAACTTAAACACAGGCTTTAGCGTGTACCAAGAAACATACTACAATTTGAAAATGATCCGTCCACTAGAACTAAAGTTATGCTGTGCGGCAGACATCGACACCATTAAATGACTGCAAATAATTTGCGGTGGTATAAAATCATATACCGCAATGGTCCTGACTTGGTACGGGCAGATTAAAAGATCCAGCACTGACTTGGTACAGGCATTTCAGAAGAAATTCATTATCCGAATAAATAATTCTTATATAAATATACAATTCAATAATTTGATACCTGTGAATCTGTAAATCCAGCTGGATCATTTGGTGCGACTGGCTTTACTGAATTCACGATCTGGAAGAAACAGAACAGTTTGGTGAGAACTTTAAGATATCACTGAAGTGATTGGTTCTGATTTTTCAATTTACGAATCCAGTCTTATTTCATTTTCAATGAAAATAACATTAACATTCAAATGGTAATTTCATTCATCTTCAGTTTATCCATTCCAAACATTGAGGGGGTCTTGTCCTGTAGGTCAGTTTAGCAGTTTTATGTAGAATACAAAATTTGTAGAAAATGTCACACCTATTGGCCTAAAACAAACCTTTCAAATCCCAAACTAACAAAGGGAGACACTTTTGAATATTGCAAATGACTACATAACGCTCTTTTTTCCATTTATTTTTTTTCATTTCAATTGTATTGGACTTTAAAATATTCCGTTGCAGAATTATTATTTTCGGACTTCGTACAGTTGAAATCGCATTCAATGGTAGAAAATTTTATTCAGATGTAAAAATATTTAGAAATTAGTCCTCTCAAGTTGGTTCTGACCATATTTATACCACCAAAAAGTAAGAGGTTAAACTTTCGAGCTTTAAGTGAGACTTTTTATTTTTAACCATTGAGACTGTGTAAATATGATATTATACCATCCACTTGCAAATAATATTTCTCTCATTTGGAAATTAATAATGATTATAATTTTATATGTTTTTGAATTTCTTGCCCGTCTTGGACCTTTTCAATACCGGAAAACGAAATATCCACAAACACAAAGCATTTATATGTGTTTTCAGGTCAATTAGACAATTCATGTTTCCAGCAAAACGCTTTGTTATAGTTGATTAAGACTCGAAATAAATCTACATGAGGTATGTGCTGCTTTTGTGGGTGTAATACAAGTTTGCAATCTCTAAAAACTAATGAAATCGTGAGATCACTCAATTGATCGTTTTGATCTATGACAAGTCAAGTGTGACGAGATAAGCATCAGAATCGCAGAAAATGTTTTAATTCGTCTAAAGTTACCCAAGTTCCACTTGAACTGTCTTTTTAGCAAAGTAACGTTCTCACGGTGGCTAGTCGTTACGGACCCTTTCGGGAGAAACGGCGACTTTCAGATCAAGCAACGGACCATTTTTGAAAAGAATGGAGGAAAATGATGGATAGAGTAAATTCTTGAAGGGAAATAANCAAAAAGAACACTAATAGGAAACAGCAAATAAAAGTTAATAGCATACTGAGCAGCTGGGCTGACATTCATAAAGGAGTACCTCAAGGATCTATACTGGGGCCTCTTTTATTCAACGTCTTTATAAATGATATGTTTTTGTTTATTGAAGAAGGTACATTATATAATTATGCAGACGACAATACTGTATCTTTTGTAGTCCGGAATACGACCATCTAATAGAAACTTTGGAATCTGAATCAAATAAATTAATTGAATGGTTTAAAAACAATAAAATGCAAGCAAATCCAGACAAATTTCAGGTACTGGCTGTAGGTAAAAAAACATATAATAGAAATCCATGTATAAATATACAAAATTTTACACTTACTTGTGAAACTACTGTTAAATTGCTTGGAATAGATATTGATTATCAGCTAAATTTTGATTCACATATTAGTAATATTTGTAGGAAAGCATCACAGCAACTTAATATTCTTAAACGTTTGGGTTCTTATCTGAATAGACTGAATAAATTAACAATTTTTCATTCATTTATTCTTAGTAACTTTAATTTCTGCCCTTTGGCATGGCNAGATGATGTACTGATGAAAATCGAAGAATGACATGCCATATATAACAATGTCAACCTAAAAGTTGCCGCTTCAGCAATACAGTAATGTAACGCGTCCATGGACTTAAGATCTACCCTCCCATGTTTGTAAGAAGATGTTAATGTTGATATACACATTGATTATCTAAGAAATGTTTAAATACCCATAGGGACCATGATTTGAGTAAAAGAATAAACATGTATTTATANAGTTACAGTTAAAAATTCTAAATATTCTTTCAGGTACAGTAATATTTTGGATATTCCACAGGTGAAATCTACACGGTACGGTATTAAATCTTTTAAATATGCAGCAGCTACATTGTGGAACAGCCACCCAGACCACTTCAGGACTGAAAATAGTTTTTCACAATTTAAGAGCTTAATGCAGTCCTGGAATGGTATGGATTGTCGCTGTTCTGCATGTAAGTAACAACTTTGCTGAAAATTTCGCTTGGTGCCTTTTTAATTCTGCTTATGCTATATAGTTTATTTAATTTGATTCTTTGATGCAGATGTCCATAGACAGCTTGAAACCCTGTGCCATATGTGCTGCTGTCTGTGGACCTCTGCATCACCGCTTATTTTATGTTTTAGTGCTAATTATTGCTTAATGCTTTGCTCTAAATGTGTGTTTTTATGTGCTTATCTTATTTAAGTTTTAACTCTGGTATATGTACATTGTCTTACATCTTGTGAACTGTCTTTTATGGTAAATTGCCTGTCTCATGTGATGTTAATTTTGTTTTATATGTGCATGCTTTGTTGTTTTAATGTTAGTTATATGTTTTATGTATTCGGTAAAAAGCTCATTAGAGCTTATGTTGTAAATTTATATAATATGCCGAATCAAAATAAAGTTTATCTATCTATCTATCTATCTATCTATCTATCTAACAAGTAAAATTTACCGGAGGTAACCCAAAAAGACGTTTGTAGTATGAACAGAACCGATAGCTGATTTAAGCAAAAAAAGCTAATAATGCATCTATTTATTCTATGAACTTAGTTACTGAATCTGGGGTTAGTGACTGAAGCTGCTAAATTACTTCAGTTAGGTTAAATGGAAGCCATCATTATAAATATTCAATTTAAAAAAAAGTAAAATCTGTAACAGGTCTTCAGACTCTAGATATTGAGACTCTAGATATAGATACATGTGTGTGTTTACTCGAGAGCAACTTTTTGTAATTAAGTTATAAAAGATCCCTTTAGGTATCCCAAACATTTTGATTTGATCAGCACTGAAGAGACATAAATGGCCAAAAGCACAAACTAAATTTACAGTAACTTCAGTGTTTTCAATTTATTATTTATTACCAATGCCTCTGCTGCTTTGACTGTTAGTCCCCGAGGATATTCAGAAACCAAAATATTCAGTACACCGGTGCTGAACACCGATTTTATAGATCTGGAAACGTTCAATGTCTAAATTTCATAAAATTTTGCTCAAAACCCAGGAAAACACCCCTCTTGCATAACACTGTCCTGTTTTTTTGTTTTTTGGTTTTTTTTTTTTGCTTTCCGTTTAGATCTTTTTGGTTATTTGTGTTCTATCAGATTATGCAAATATTTGATTAATGGTCTTTTGATTTGAATTGCACTCAAGAGACAGAAGTTGCCGAAATTGCCATATGCAGAAACTAAATTTCCAGGTTCTTTGATATTTTGTTATGATTTATAACATGGAAAAATTATTATGACATTACATTTGATTCTACACTATCGGTTGGTTTTCTCCATCTCTGATCTGTGCATACAACTGAAAGTGTATGCTCTTATAATATTACAATAATGGCTTGTTTGTCCGTATGAGAATTTCTCAAACGTTTACTAATTCGTTTATTTTTTTTTCTATTTGGCTGTTTAATATTTTCATTGTTTTTACTAAAATGTTATACTAGTAATCTGTACACACTATTTTTGCCCTTTCAACCAAAGTTACACTGCTAGGTTTGCCTACATCTATTTCGATGTGCCCCGTGTTGTCTATCGATGTTGTTTTTGTCCTTATTTTGGTCTTTCGTCGGGCTACTGTAGGCATACATTGCCAGGTTTTACCTTTTTCTCATTGACCGCTTCCGACATGTGTTGCTTCATTGACATATTTTAGCTGCGATCAATGTTGCTCATCATTTTTATTTTCTTCTTGTAACCCCGGTGCTTTCAGCTGGATAACCCTGAGCATCGCCCAAGTTGGCACTCCATGGCAGGTGGGGAACAAGGGATTGACTTTGATATAATTTTTGTCAAGAATACCGCTTAAGTGCACGCTAGGGGCCTTCTTGATCTCGCTTGAGGGGATGAATATTGTTCACCTCTAGTTGAAGACCCTCAGGCGACATCAAGATGTAGACAGAAATAAAAACCCTATCCTTGATAAACTGGAGTTTTCTATGTATCGTGTTCATTTTCTCACATGTACATTCACTCCATATCCTTTCATTTTTCCTATTAGCTTGTTATCAATTTAGAAAAAGTTTGCATCGAATCCGTTTTACAATAAAAAGTCTTTATTTACGTTAACTAAGTTTCAAACTTGAACAAAATATTTCATGAACTGCAATAATTACCTTTTCACTAAAATTCACTCAGTCATTTTCATCATTTAAAATAACATCATAATAATTTTGGTTGCGTACTTGATGTATAGCCGCATCAAGATTCTGGTGTCCTTTTGTTTTCACTTGGTCCTTTCTCCCGTGTCTCCTTTCTCCCGTGTCTCTATCCTTTCTCCTGTCCCTTCTTTCCTCTCTCCCGTCCCCTTTCTCCCGGTCTCCCTTTCATTAACTTTTCTCACTTCTCCCTTTCTCGCCCTTTTCTTCTTTCTCCCCTTCTCTTCTCATTTCTACCACCCCCTTTCTCCCGGTCTCCTTCAATTCTGTCCGCCCCTCGGTTCTAACATAGCTCTTGTTGTTTTCAAGATATAAGAGGTCTAATGCCCAAACTTGTAACTTTTAAAATTAACAATCAAGGGATGTGGAGTAATTGCAAATGAGACAAAGTCTCTACAAATAGATGGTAATACTAAGCAATTAAACAAAGCTTTTATTATTGTTCTTCATTTTGAAGTCACCATGTTGTTTGTTTGTTTTGTAAGTATATTCCTCCTGTATGTAGGAGCACCGTCATATAACGTAATACAAGACGTAAAGAGGAACATTTAACAAATATGCACCAAGCATGTTAATGTGAGCATTGCCTTCCCCGATTCCCTTCGGGGCTAAAACTATGTACAGAGTGCAAAAACAAAAATGAACATAAATATAAAAGAACTTTCCGGAAGCTCCACAAAAAAAAAGGCAGAACGGGAGTCGGTTAGGACAATCTGCTCTATCCAAACCGATGCCGTTAAACGATCAGTTGAATTAAAGGTGGAGGAAAGCGGAAAATCAAAAAATGATCTCCGAAAGAAACCACCGAACTGTCAGGGGAACAACCAGAACCCACAGACATCAAGTAAATGAGAGGTCTGTTCGACATGCCATTGAGGCCTTCAATGGTTAGCTTTACTCTTACCTCATAGCCAGTTCAAGACGGCTCTAGCACCGGTTTGAGCGGAATTCATTGCAACGCTACATCCATGCTTTTTACCCTTTGATCCATTGATGATTAAAAAGTATAATTTGGTAAAACTCAAAGAAATCACTGTGTGCAGCAAATTGAGGTATCAAGTTAACAAAGTGTGTCAAACAGAATTAGAATCCACACTCAATTTTACATTTGTCCCGAATTTGAGGTTTGAAATTACGGGTCCTTCTGGCAATGCCAGTTTCGACATGCATTGGTTCTGTTTCTTTGTCCACGATGTTTTTATTTGTGGTTCCTGTAAATTGCCGTTTTCGAAATGGAAGGGGGTTTTCATTTTTAAACTCTGAGGCTCTCTCTTTTCTGTCTTTTTGGTTTGGTATTAGTTTGGCGATGCGTCAACTGGCAACTTTGCGGACTTGTGATCGTCAGTAAAAATAAATGCAAAACTGGTACATTGCTAAAAAAAATGGACATAACATTAAAACAAGCTTACCTCGACACTGTCAACACTTGGCATCGTATTACTAGTGTTAGCTCCGTCTGTAACTCCGATAGTCTGTCTGCGCGAATACATCGTGCTACTTTTGTCGATGGAAGTCGAGAAAAGTGAGCCGTCGTTAGGATCGACACTATGACGTCGTATACGACTTCGGGTTATCTGAATGTTTTGTTGCATATAAACTAACCTAGACAAGTTTGATATGCGCTGAAGAGACACAACTTGTCGAAATGGCTATCTGCAAAAATTAAAATTTCTAGTGACCTCAATTTTTGTTATGGTGCGATTGAGCTTAACGGCCACTACAATGGTTTTTAAAAAACAAAATGCCGAAGTTACTGTATATTTTTGTTTGTGCATATGGCCATTTCGACAACTTATGTATCTTCAGTGTAGATCAAAAATAAAAAGTATTTTCTAAAAAATATGGTGGCGTTTATTTTTTTCAAGACAACATTACATATATGGTACTTTTCTCGTAATAGCTAAAACGAGAGCAGGTCCAAAAGCGATCATAGCTGGAACAGGTCCGCTGAGAGCGGTCATGTATAGAACATGTCAGGGCAGTCATTGGTAGAACAGGTCAGGGTAGTCGGAATTCTATGTAAACTTAAGGGAGCTTATGACTGCTCCAAATTAACTTTATGAGAGGTTTGTGCCTTCATCCTACTATAAATAGATGCATGCTTGACTATAAATATAAAAATCTCCTAAATACACTTTACACAACTGGTTGAAATACGCCATGTCTCAACTGGAATATCCAATTAGATTTCTTTTGTATGAGCACAGATGTGAAACAAGGAGATTGTAATAGATCTCCTCTTTTCAACATATTTATTAATGACATTAGAACCATTTTTTTTTAAACAAAACTCCAATAACCCCCTGAACAAGTATATCTATGATGTAGGAGTAGAACAAATGGAAGTTTGTTGAAGAGTAGTTTACTTGTCAAAAAGGCTCAAAAAGTAATTATTTTCGAGAAAAGCATACACATCTGATTTCGATAAAATTCCTTAACTTGTTTGATTCTTTGGTTAAACCAATCTTAAACTCCTCAAGTTTAAAAGTTCGAGCAGAACTTGGTAGATTGTCAATAGAATCATTTATTTAGGCAAAACGTCTTAATATCTTATAAGACTTCAAAGTAATTGCATTAACTATAGAAATATATATGTTGTGCAATGGCCATAAGTTTACTGTGGAACAAAATAAAAATGGTATAGCTGGCCATGATTAAAAAGCAAAAAAAAACACAAAAATATACAAATTAAAAATCATATAAAAATGACAAGAAATGACAATTTCTTGTCATTTCTATATGTTTTTAATTTGTATATTTTTGTGTTTTTTACTTTTGTCATTATTATAAACTACTCGACCAATTAGAAAAAACATACACCATGGTCATTCATGGCCATTAAAGAATCAATTACTGGTCCATACTTAAAGATTACCACCATATTGGAGACATAATTTGGCATTGAGCTCCGTAGGAATCGTTCAAAGAACTCTAAAATTACTCTATGAATTTGAAAATGGTCCTTATAGAGATCTGCACCTGAACCATGATGGCCACAAGTGTGGAACATAGTTCAACAAACACCAATCAAAAATCTTCTCTAGCTACATAGTTAGTCAGAATCATACTTACTTGAAATGGTCTTTGATGTTGGAAGGTCAACACCTCATCCATATCTGCAAACAGGGAACATTGTTTGGCCTACAACACTGAGGGCAAGAGGAGCCATATACCAGGTGAGCAACACAGGCTCTTTGAAGACTTGGGATATGTTAGTGTACAGAAACACCCCAGTACTATAGCTGACTGCTCTAAGCATACTCATCTCTCCATTTTTAAATCAAAATCTAAGCCATACACGAACTTCACTTTCAAGCTTTTACCACAAATCTAAGCCATACATTTCATCACAAATGTTTGTTGCCAAGTTAAAACCAGAAATGCACAGAAAAACCAATCAAATTTAAATGTTAGTAGTCAAAATGTACCAATGACTATTTTTGGTAGCAAAAATTGGTGCCTCACTTAACTAATTTTTTTTTGTCAAGCACAAGGGGACATTTTTGAAGAATGGAATTTGTCCTTGGCTCACAGATGCCATGACCTACATACATCAAATTAAAGCCATATAGCAAACTATATAATATATATAATATAAATAATTACATTTATGTCTCTTGATACAACCAAGAATTAGATTGAGTCTGGTTTTATAGGGTGTAGAATACTCATGGTAACTGAAAATCATATCTTGAATTGTACACACTGTGATCTTGACCTCAAGGAAAAGACCAAATTAGGAAGAGTTTTCTATGGATAAGAGTAATCATGGCCATGTTTTGTTTGATATGATACAGAATAGTGATATTATCTTTGAGGAAACCAAAATTTTCTTGATATTTCAATCTATTTTAAACCATTATTAATTTGACCTTGGAAACAAGACATACTTGTAAAAAAGTAGCATGAGAAGTGACCAAGTTTGGTTCATATCTAATGCAGATTACTCAACCTAAACTTAACTCTAATCCATTTTTACTCACATTGATTTTGGCATGTACTAGAGTCTATAGTGACCCAAAAGTTAAAGTAGTCTGTATTTGTAGGCATGCAACCAGGTTTGGTTTTGATTTGATGTAAGAAACTCCTGTCATTGGGAATTATTATTTAAAAACAAGAGTAGACCCTAAAAGATTCTCGCCTGTCCCTGCTTGACATCTGAATTGATGTTTTAAACAATAACTAAACATGCTCACTAAACTGTGAAATTTAATTCACTGAAAAAAGCCATATGGCAAGCCATTATTTACTACCCAGTCCAACCCATATACAAAATATCGTTGACCTACCACAAATATATACTGAGAAACTTACCATGAAATTGAGGTCAAGGACAAAAGTCATATGCCAGACTAACATGTACTACCCAAGACCAACCTACATACTAAATATCGTCGACATACCACTAATAGTTATTGAGTACATGTAATGGACTTAATCAGAGAAACTTAACGTGGGCACTAGACCGTGATATTGAGGTCGAGGACAAAAGTCATATGCCAGACTGACATGTACTACCCAAGACCAACCTACATATCAAATATTATTGACCTACCACTTATAGTTATTGAAAAATGGACTTAATCAGAGAAACTTAACGTGGTCCGTATACCATAAAATTGAGGTCAAGGACAAAAGTCATATGCCAGACTGACATGTATTACTCAAGACCAACCTTTATACCCAATATCATTGACCTACCACTTACCATTATTGAGATATGGATCTAATAAGAGAAACTTAACGTGGTAACTAGACCATGAAATTGAGGTCAAGGACAAAAGTCATATGCCAGACTGACATGTACTACCCAAGACCAACCTATATACCCAATATCATTGACCTAGCTACCACTTACCTTTATTGAGATATGGATCTAATAAGAGAAACTTAAAAGTGGTAACTAGACTGTGAAATTGAGGTCAAGGACAAAAGTCATATGCCAGACTAACATGTACTACCCAAGACCAACCTACATACTAAATATCGTTGATATACCACTTATAGTTATTAAGAAATGGACTTAATCAGAGAAACTTAACGTGGTCACTAGACCATAAAATTGAGGTCAAGGACAAAAGTCATATGCAGGACTGACATGTACAGCTCAAGACCAACCTACATATCAAATATTATCGACCTACCACTTATAGTAATTGAAAAATGGACTTTATCAGATAAATTTAACATGGTCCGTAGACCATTAAATTGAGGTCAAGGACAAAAGTCATATGCCAGACTCACATGTACTACCCAAGACCAACCTATATACCCAATATCATTGACCTACCACTTATAGTTATTGAAAAATGGACTTAATCAGAGAAACTTAACGTGGTAACTAGACCGTGAAATTGTGGTCAAGAACAAAAGTCATATGCCAGACTGACATGTACTACCCAAGACCAACCTACATACTAAACATCATTGATATACCACTTATAGTTATTGAGAAATGGACTTAATCAGAGAAACTTAACGTGGTCACTAGACTGTGAAATTGAGGTCAAGGACAAAAGTCATATGCCAGACTGACATGTACTACTCAAGACCAACCTATATACCAAATATCATTGACTTACTACTTAAAGTTATTGAGATATGGATCTAATCAGAGAAACTTAATTTGGTCACTAGACTGTGAAATTTAGGTCAAGGACAAAAGTCATATGCCAGACTGACATGTACTCAATACCAACCTATATACCAAATATTATCGACCTACCACTTACAGTTATTGAGATATGGATCTAATCAGAGAAACTTAACGTGGTCACTGGACCGTGCAATTGAGGTCAAGGTCACATGATTTTATGTCCGTCAGGTAGCACTTGATTAGTACTACCATTGGACCAAATATGATGTTCCTACATTAAAGGGTTTCAAAATATCCTGTGTTTTATTAAAAGTTAACGCCATCGCTGTTGCCGTCATATTTTGCACGCCTATGTCTCGCTTTCTGCGGGCGAGACAAAAAGTCACATTTTTGCACTTTCACCTTGACCAGGTTCTCTCTTTTGTAATAACTAACAAGTGACAGAATATTTTCAGCAACTGTGACCTTGACCTTGGAGATGGTGACCAGGTTCTGTCCTTCATGTGTTTAGGTTTGATATTCATCTGATGCAAGGTTTGCCAATTATAACTAAGAAGCCAAATTTTTCTTGAATGTTTAGCCCATAGATAGATCTTGGTAGTAGATACCCTGACAAAAATATCATTTACTACAATAGGTAAACATGTGTGAACAACTTTGCTTTTGATATTATGCAAGATATTCAAGTTATCATCCTGAAACTGAAATGTTCAAAACATTACATCCATTTTCACCCATTTTGTTCATGGACTATGGATAGCAACTCCAAAATCAATAGTTTTCTGTCTTTGTAACAAGTGAAACTTCTACTATTTTGTTCGGATACAGAATACTCAGTTTATCTTTCTGACACCAAATGTTCTGCAAAAAAAGTGTATTTTTGCCACCTTTACCTCGACCTCAAATCAATAGATTATTCCTTTTAAAAATATGTGACCAAGTTCTTTTTTTGTTCATATGCAGAATGGAATTTGTCCTGAAGAGAAAGGCTGGATGTATGGACAGACTTCCTGAAAAATCAGACCAAACATTAACTACCCTGATTGCCTAAAAAAGGGGGGATCGGATTAGCAAACAAGAGTATGAGCCAATGCTAACAGAAAATAACTAACATCACTTAACTTCTCAATAGTAGCATTGTTGTTATTGGAATCATATATAAACAAAAGCAAATACATGTAGGTGTCAAAGATAATTTAATATTGCATTATTTTTCATATATCACAGACTTTTGCTTTCACAGATCACATAACTCTAATTCTTAGGAGGCAGTATGTCAGTAAATTCTTGTATTCTTTCATGTTTGTGATCCACTGACCAATTTGTTGGAAGATACTGTGGTTTCATTGTGTTGATGAAGTGTTGCCGCCATCTTTTCTGGAATTCATACAATCCTTCATTCCTCTTGACATGTCTTATAACCAGTTTGCCATGAGGGATGTAGTCTCTGTTGTCAACTCTGGTCATAAAAATAAAAACACAAATTATCACAAAAAAATAATATAGAACTATGGACGGGGTACGAAGGGAATGGTTTGTTTATTGTCCCCAAAGTGCAGATATTGCCCTGAGGCATTAGCCGAAACCAATAAAAGAATGTGGAAAAATAAACATACCATTTTTCAAAATTAAATAGCCTAAAAGTGATTATTATACCTACACCAAACTTGCTGATATCCAAAAGGACAAGCCAGAAACAAAATCAAAATGTAAAACCTTTGGCATTAAAGGTCAATAATTGATTCAAGCATATTGACTGGACTATAGTAATTGAAACTACAAACTTGCCAATTACCTGTCTTCAGAAGGAATTCCAATAAAGTTTTATTTAATTATAAGATATTACAGAAAAATCAAATGAGCACAAACACAAAAGTTTGGAATTTCAGTACCCATATATGAAAACCATTCTATGATGTTTCTCATTTCGTGACAGCTAATATTTTACAGCTAACAGAAGTGAAACCATAAGAATTCATAGGTTTTCACTTGCAAAGAACAAGATTTTGAGAAAAGGCTAAACCTAAATGCTAAAATTTAGGTGGTTCAGGTGTCTAAAACTGCACATCGAAAATTGCAAATCCATCTTGTGCATCTAAAGAAAATTGGAATTTACCATTAAAATGTTGTATAAGTGATTTTAAATAGTTTATTGATAATAAATGAAATAAAATTAACAATATCTATGCTGCAAGTGTGCAAAATATGTCACTATTGAAAAATTCTTATTTTATAAAGGGGAGATAATTATAAGGAAATATTAAGGGAAAAATCACATTTTTAATTTGTTCAACAATATGATATTGGTGACACCTGCTTTTTATTTCTTATTTCCTAATTTATTTTTTTACAACACTTAGTTTATATATGAATTACATTTTCACCAAAAATCTTTCATTCAACCCCTGTAATCATATAAAAAATTCAAAAATTGTATTTTCTCCATATCTTAATTATGGAGACTAAATTAAAAAGATCAAAATCATTCTTTTTTGGCAAGGTTTAAATCATTTTAAATTTAACGAGATGTGAAAATTTCCTAATTAACAAGTTCAAACTAAAAAACAAGATCTGATAAGAAACAGAGTAATGGCCCCTCAATTAATTCAGTGAAAAATTATTATACCTTAACTTATAGTTTTTAAATGAGGAATTTTCCCCCAAAATTTATGGCCAAAGTTAATCAACAGTATTATTTAACCAATGAACATTATTTGTGGTTCCCTTGAAACTCATGGTTGTTTCTAGTCCATTAATTATAGGTAAAGTCTGATTTTTTACCCATTTTATACAAAGTGTATATTACTACTTATGGTAGAACTATACAGCTGGTTAGATATACTGACTGCTATCTACATGTTTGTGTGTTTAATGAAAAATTTGTTGTTAATAGTTTTGATTCAACAAGTTACCAAAGCCTTCCCCTTGTGTAAAAGCGACTTCGTTTTGTATTTCTATAAGTTAACTACAATTGAATCATACCATTGACCAAAGATTGTAATAACCCACATCTTGATAGCTAAAATACTACTGTATTGTCTCTATTTTTTCGACACTTGAATTCACCATTATTTAAGGGTTTTGAAAAATCGTCAAAAATTTGGTTTTCAAAAGTTTGAGGAGAATTTTCAATGAAATTCGACAATCTGTAAGTATATTTTGATCAGCGACAATTTTTGTTAATGTTACAATTAATGTATCCATATTCCACAATTTATGAATAAAATGTCATTTTAAAATCAATAAAAAATTATGCTTTTGTGTTGTCCCTTTATTATACCCAACACAACGAAGTTGCGGAGGGTATAATGTTTTTGACTGGTCAGTCCGTCCGTCAGTCCTGTTCTTGTCACTGCAACTCCTCTGTAACCGCTTGACGGATTGCTTTCATATTTGGTAGGATTGTTGGTCATGATGTGTAGATGTGCATACTATACCCCCATATTGATCGGATAATTTTTGTGGGAGTTATGGGACTTAGACTATTTTCAATTAAAATACCAAAGTATCATCTTGTCACTGCAACTCCTCTGAAACCGCTTAATGGATAGCTTTCATATTTGGTAGGATTGCTGGTCATGATGTGTAGATGTGCATACTATACTGCCCTATTGATCGGATTATTTTTATGGGAGTTATTGGACTTAGACTATTTTTAGCTAAAACATCAAGTATCATCTTGTCCTGGGTAATTTCCCTTTAAAATCTGACTGTTTTCAAATCTTCTTTGGTTTACCTTTCTCTTTTAAGTTTAAGAGAAACTCGCTGCTATCACTTTATTAAAACAATTATTTGTTATATAATCAAGAGTAAAAAAGGTGTTTTTATACAAATTTTTATAATTTTTTGCAAAAATACTTCCATAATCTTTACTTATTTCACATTGTAATAATTTGAGTATATAAATGTATATTGTGTCCTACATTGGTCAATGTTTGCCTTCAATTGAAATATCTTCCCCAGATACTGAAGTAGAAGTTTTTCATCTTCATAGTTTGAATGGACTCTACTACTATTAACCTGGTTATGCCATGGTGAGTTTTTGCTATCACTGTGTCTTAGGTCTGTCAGTCATACACTTTTCATTCAAACGTCTTCTCTGAAACTGCTGGGCCAATTGGAACCAAACTTGGTCACAATAGTCTTTAGGTGGTCCCCTTTAAAAATGTGTTCGGCAAGTCAACACTCCATCCAAGATGGCTGCCAGTTGGATCTTTGTCGAAAAATGGACCCTATATTCCAAGGCCAATTTCAACCAAACTTGGTCACAGTGGTCCTTATAGGTGGTCCTTTTTAAAAGAAATGTCTGGCAAGTCTGTATCATATCCCCCCAGTGGGGAACTTTTTCAAAACTTGGACAATATTGCAAAAATCTCCTTTGAAAATACTTGGCCAATTGGAACCAAACTTAGTCACAATATTCACATATTCAAGATGGTGATGGTGAATGAAAGGGGAACATGGTTTTAACATTGGATCCTATAAGGAAACTTAATATTCAAAGATGTTCTCCTCTGAAAGCTCATGGCCAATTGGAATCATACTTGATCACAGTGGTCCTTTCTTGGTCCCCTGCACAAAATGTGTCCATCATGTCAACATAGCATCCAAGATGGCAGTCAGCAGTGAACAGTTTAGCCTTGGATCCCATTGGAAATCATTTAAAGATCTCCTCTGAAAATACTAGGCCAATTGGAACCAAAGTGAGGCACAATGATGCTTAGATGGTCTTCTTCAAGAAGGTGACAGTCAGTCTACGCCCCATCAAAAATAGCTGGGGAACATAGTTTAATTTTGGATCATATAACATCAATGTCTATCAACAAACTTGAAATTGAGACCCTTAAACATTTGGATTATTTTGACTAATTGTGTCAGCCATGGCCCAGGTAAGCAATACAGGCTCTTGGGAGCATCTTGTTATGTATAATATTGCTTATATGATATTTTTTAAGTTCAAAAATGCAGTATTTTCTGATGTGTGGAGGCGTGGGGTATGTGAGCTTGCTCACTAAGGTTCTTTAATTTTTTCCAGCAAAGAGTTAACATTGGTTGTTCACGAAATGACATCGTCCATGCCACTTAACCTCGAATAATAATCAATTGAAGTTGTCCCCTTTTGTTTATGCCCAAGGAGACAGTGTTTCCCTACTATCAAAATGGTTAGACAAAGCAATTTTCTTAACAAAAGATGTCGATAGAATTATTTTAATATACTGTAAAATAATTATTGCTTTTTGAAACGCTTTCATATGTTTGTTGTCTTACAAGGAAAGATACATGGCATAGAAATATTCAGATTAAAATATTATAAATATCCCTTTGACATCAGTTTTCTAAAACATTATTGAATATGTTAAATCTGACACATATGGGTAGGCAAAATATGCAGGATTAAAAGGATGTCAGAAAACTAAGGGTAAAAGCCTTTAAAGGCTGCTTTGGGGGCCAAAATTGTGTTGAAAACCGAAGTGGTTAGTCTGATATACAGAGGCCCCAAGATGTCCATTTTGACACTTGTTGCATCACTTGCATGCAACATGAACTCCTTCTACAGTTTTGGATTTAGGAATTTTATTTTGTTGTAGAATTGTTGCATATTGTCTGTAGATGCGCAATAATATTTATATTTTCACTCTACTGAAATCTGGTCATCATGCAAAATTTTGAAAAGTTATTTGCTATTTCAAATCCACTGATGTGGACATTTTAAATTCATTAAAGTAATAGACCATATCCGAGCTGTGGTATCAGGATTTACCTGACCACTTTTCAACACGTCACAAAGCCTACAACGTCATTAAACTAGTCACATGCGGCGGACATGTTTGTGACGTAGGGCAGACAAACAACAACTGGTAAATCTAAATACCAGAACTCGGATATGGTCTATTGTCACAATTACTGTCGTTTACTGTGTTCATATATATTCCAGTTTTTGAATTCAGGCAAATCAAACAATGGCTAATCACTTGATTATCATGTAAAATGTGTCCACACCAAAAACAAACAATGACATACACGAAATATCTGGAAAGAGTGTTCAGATTACATATGTTATTGTTTATATTTTGCTGCATTTAAGGTCTGCCAACTGTACATACTGTGAAAGTACTATCATTAGTGGGGTTCAAATTCTGTCAATTTCATGGTTCATTAAAAGCATGAAATTAAGGTCCCAACAAAATGTATTTTTCCCTTGAGTTTTAATGCATAGAATTTAAACCTAGGAATTTAAGTACCCACAAAATAGTGATTTTCAGATGTCCATAAATAAAGGAACTTCCACAGTATCATTCCATATTACCTTTTAGATTAAGCTATTCTCGGTTAATTCTGGAATGAATGCATGATCAAACCACCTCATGACTGGGTTTACCACACACTGAAAATTTTGTGATTATTCCTTCTCCATTCCACATAGGTTTTATAGAAATATATATGTTGTGCGATGGCCACAAATTAACTATGGAACAAAATAACTAGAGGCTCAGAGACTGAGCCTGTATTGCTCACCTGACAAAATACTTCTCTGCCATGCATGACCAAAAATGATAGTTTTTTTTACCAATGGAGGTCTAATGTTTAGCTATGTTCTCTATTAGCACCTGTGTTTTTTTGTCCTATTGAAATGAGTAAACTTTGCAAAGGACCTT
>MJUU01035080.1:22974-38923 GCA_002080025.1 Modiolus philippinarum
CATGTCAGTCTGGCAGGTGACTTTTGTCCTTGACCTCAATTTCACGGTCTAGTGGCCACGTTAAGTTTTTCTGCTTAAGTCCATATCTCAATACCTAGAAGTGGTAGGTTGATAATATTTGGTATATAGGTTGGTCTTGGGTAGTACATGTCAGTCTGGCAGGTGACTTTTGTCCTTTACCTCAATTTCACGGTCTAGTGAGCATGTTCACTTTTCTGATTAGTTCACTTAGATTTCACATCAATTAAGAGGCCAGCAGGGACGGGTGAGACATCTTTTAGGGTCATCACTCTTTTTTTTTTTTGCAAAGAACTTTGCAATTTGCAATTGCAATTCCGCAATTTTTGCGCCTGTCCCAAGTCAGGAATATGTGGGTCATTGCCTTGTCCTTGTCTTCTTATAAAATTTTAGTTTCTTGATATTTGGGTTATTGGATGTGGTTTGTTTCCATTGATTTATTCCATTTTTTACCTTTTCAGGGCCATTTAGGACTTACTATATGGTGTGAGGTTCCTCACTGTGTTGAAGACCATATGGTGACCCCTAGATGTTTTGTTTTGGGTCATTTTAACCTGGATATGGGATGTTGTCTCCTTGACATTTACCCCATTTCCTTTCTTTTTCATATTTGTAATTGTTGATTACCTATGTTTTTACATTGAAGAGTGGTTGATTGCATTTTGAACATTTTAATTTTCCATCATTGAACAGGCAGATGCAAAGAGCTTTAAGTTCAAATGTCTGCTACTTTCCTTTTAATTAAAAGAGTCACACATAAAAATTTATATTTTAGGCCAGTGGATATATTTAGTGAACAGTTCAAATAATAATTGAATACAATGATCAGAGGATACAATGTTTTGTTCAGAGTCATATACATGTACAGGACTATAATAGGGTATTATTGGTAATTTGTATGAGTTTCCTTTGATCTACAGAGACTGATAATTCCAGTATCACCGAACTGGACACTATCACAAAATTATTAGGTCACTGTGAAAGCGTCACGTGGGGGTTGCTAAGCTGATGTCATGATTTGTACTATTTGTCGTGTTCATAGGCATAAGACGTTGATTGAAGAATGCATTTAAATTATTGCAATAAACAATATATTAGCTTTGCTTAAATAGAAATTTCATTTTAATTCAATTTATTTTAGAGGTCTGTTTTTCATTTTGTGAATTACCGATAAAAGAAATATAGGAAATTTTGTTTTTGATATGGACTTTATCACGGCGTAACGCATCAAGCTCACCCTAGCGGGCTCACTTGATACTGGCCATGATAAAGTCTTTATCAAAAACCAAATGTCCTATATTCCATATATAACAGAATTACCAAACCTCATGAGACAAGGAGACAAAGCAGGTGGAAATCACTGGAAACTTTGTCGACCGCAATGGTCCTGACTTGGTACAGGCATTTCAAAAGAAATGGTCGGTTAAACCGGATTTATGGCATGCCAAACCTCCCCTTTCATTGCGCTAGTGTCCAGTAGCACTTCAACAGCAATTGCTGTTGATAGATCTTAAACAGTTAAAAGAAATTATCATCTCAGTATCAAGGTTAAAAAAGAATATTGAATCAGTGTTCAGACCGAAACTTCAAATTTATCAACAAGGGAGTGATATCTATTGAAAATTTTTTATGCCCCCGCGACGATAAGTCGGGGGCATATTGTTTAACCCTCGTCCATCTGTCCGTCCGTCCGTCTTCCGTCCGTCCATCCGTCCGAGGGGGATTTTTGGTATTTGTGATGGATGGTACATAGTTTGTCCGCGCAACTCCTCCTTAGGAAGTTTCTATTTTGCAGATCATTTGTACCTATATTGAAGATGTGCATGTGGTAAGGATTTTCATTTTGGTTAATTTTGCCAAAAATATACACTGTTGAACTTGGTCATTTTTTAGTGATGATAGAGGTATATAGTTTGTTAGAACAACTCCTCCTAGAGTTTTGAGGCTAGGAAGCTTTAATTTTGCAGTTCATTTGTGCCTATATTGAAGATGTGCATGTGGTTTGTACTTTGATTTCGGTTCGTTTTTTTTTTTTTTCAAGAATATACATTGCTCAACTTATAATTTTTTGGTGATTTAGTAATAGAGGGTACATACCGGTAGTTAATCTGTGCAACCTAGAATAACATGTGTTTAGCGGGGGCATCATATGTGTCTTACAGACACAAATATTACTAGAAAATCCCAATTTGATTCAACCTTGAGCGGGGGCATGTCATCCTCTAGCTTAATGATTGCATATGAGACGGAATTTTTTGAAGCCCTGATCAATTAGGCGGTCATGGAGATGACTATGTCTATTATGAGAAAGTATGCTTAATTAGTGCTAGCTATGGCCTAAAAAATCAACTGTGAAACATACACTCCCTAAGCAGGAGAAGCTGGAATATTACTGTCCATATCAGGGAAATTGATACTGTATAATCATTTATTTTCGTGGGGATAAAATTTTGTGGATTTAACCTTTAAAAGTGTTTCGTGTGGACAAATTTTCATGGAATTCATATAATGCATAGTAATTCATATAATGCATAGTAATTACTATTGCTTTAATATAAATTCGAGGGGATTTAATTTCGTTGATAACTCGAACCAACGAAATAAACGAAATTTAATCGCCCACGAATATTTCTGCTTCTACAGTAATTTTGAAACTAAAATGATCATCAAGTTGTGGCATTCTATTTATTTTTGGCAACTTTTCTTTGTATTTATATTTGATTTTTTATTTTCTTGTTACAGTCCACACCAATGGGAAACATTCTCCCGTATTGTAATATCCAACAGATGGTATTAGATTTGATGAAATCATCAGAAGTCAGTGAAAGGTTTACTGCTATTCAAGCCTTTAATAAGGTATTTATATGACTAAATTGGTATTAGTTTTTGTGGATTGATAATTTTGTAGATAGCCACTAATATACGGCGCATTAGATTGGCAAAATGTGAGTCTGAATAGGAATTTATTTTATTTTCATGCCGGAACATCATATTTTATTCAATTTGCTGCAAATTAACTCCCTTTTCCAGTAAATATTTTCTATTTCATTAAATATATAAAACATCTCTCTTAATCAAATGGTAACAGATAAATTTTTTCAGTTTAGCAGATAGCTCAAGTGTATCTCTGTTAAATATTAAAAAAATAAGAAAAATCTATCTGATAGTTATTTCATATAAAAGCTAAACAGTGAGCATGTTCGAAGAATTCCCTTTATATTTTTTGTAAATTTTGTTGAAAAACACCAAAAAAGGTCTGTTTTTCAAAGCCTGGTAACAGAAAAAGATGATTGACATATCATTTGTATTTTATTTTTGAAACATAAAAGTGAAGACCTGCGAAATATCTTAAAATAAGAAAATTCTGTCTGACATATTTATTGGGCTCAATCTACCTTTAAAGATACTGGAATATGTGGTTTGAAGATTCAAATTTGAATCTAGGATCTCTTTATTTGGGCCTAACCATTTATACTGGAACAATTTTAAAAAAACATTTCTCGTGTTTTTTTATGGGTTTGTACAAATACAATTATAGTTTTCATTACGAGAAAGAATTGTATATCGATGGATATCAACTAGAGTTATGTAATTTCCAAATATAATAAACGAGCCTTTGGCGAGTTTATTATATTTGAAAGTACATAACGAGAGTTGATATCCAGCGATATACAATTTTTTTGAGTTGTTAAAACTATTTCTCTTATGATTTTCATAATATTCAGTGCCGAACTGCTGTTTTTGTTTCAAACGACAACACCGTTGCTAGGTAACATTAATCACGGCAAACGAGATTTCACAGTGGTCCAATAAAAACGTCGAAAAAATAATAGCACATCACGCGTGATGTGTTATTACTTGACGCTCGACCAATGAAATGCCTGTAAAAGCGATTCAACAAGTTCATATCTAACTCCAGCTTCAAAGTCTCGTTATGTACTACAAATAACTATTCGTGCAAGGAATAGATAATAAGCGTGCATCATAAGAGAATTGTTATTTTGCCACCTTTTTTGCCAGGAAATTTTAAAAATTAAATGAGAATAGTGATATATTGAGTAAATAAATTACATAGAAAAATATGCAAGTTTTTGAAAAATAACCTGAAAAATGGGTGGTGATAAGAAAAGTGAATGATAGCCATTAAAGGAGGGGGTATTGTGAAGGAGCACAGTACAGTTACTTAAACAAAATACTGTATAAGCACATATATATATCTTATTTTCACAAAATGTTATTTATATGGGACTTTGTACTGTAAATGATAAATTAAAATAAAAAATTCGGAAAGAAATCATGAAACTTATGACCCTTGAAAATACCTCTCATACAGTAATTTGGATGATCCAACTTTTTACACACTGATGTCTCGATTAATAGTTTTCAGGTATTTGAACATTTTACCATTAAATAAAAAAAAATGTGTCCATGGGATACTGATGCCCCGCAAAATAGTTATTAACAGACAGGAAATAGATGAATAACGGTACAACTCATCATACCAAAGCTTCAGACCAAATACCAAATTATTACTGCATACACAAGTTGAGAAATCCTTGACGAAAATTTTTAGACGTAGGTAAGGACAATGGTAAAACTTGATGCACTTGTCACCTAACAGTTGGGGCATAAAAACCATTGATGATGAACATAACCTTGCACTTTCAACAGATCATACAAAATTAAATGGGCCATCCTAATCGTATGAAATAAATATTTTGCCATCAACCCTCTTTCATATACAATGTATATTAATTTATAACCATGTGATTGATATATTTTGTTATAGGCCAACAGATGGAAGAAGAAAGGTTTGTCAGTTGTACCAATCAAGTATGGTGTGTCTTATGCTGGAGCTTGTTTTAATACTATAGTAAACATTTATGCTAAAGATGGCAGCATTTCTATAGCACATGGAGGTGTAGAAAGTGGACAAGGCATTAATACAAAGGTACATATCTGCTTATAACTCCATTTTGGCATTGTGTGTCCTTGGTTAACTCATTGCTTCACCTCTAAATTAAATTTAGAATTCATACTATATATTATTATGTCGCCCCAGACATAGTCTGGACGACATATTTTTGGTCGGTTTCTTTGTTATTATTACGCTTTCTTTCTTTCTTTCTTTCTTTCTTTCTTCCACCTCTTTTTGTCCAACTTATTTCTCAATGATGCCTGGACAGAAATCATTCATATTTGGTACAAAGTTGAAATACTATCTGGAGGGGTGCATGCAAGTAAAATTTTTGTGTCGCTTGCTGTAAGCAGAGTCGACACATTGGGATTACTATCCGTCGTCTCACGTCGTTGTCCTGCGTCGTCGTCGTCCCGACAGTTTTTGAATCCACAACTACTTTAAAACCACTTGTCCGATTCCTACCAAACTTCCAGGATATGTTGTTTAACTGGTGTAGTTGTGCACCTGATACTTAGAATTTTGATTTTACAGATTTTAGAGGTTAACAGAGCCAAAATTGCTCATTTGTGAGTCTGTTGGTTTTGAATCTGCAACTCCTTCAAAACTGGCTGTCAGATTCTAACAAAACTTTCAGGATAAGTTGTTCACCGGGTGTAGTTGTGCACCTGATACTTAGAATTTTGATTTTACAGATTTTAGAGGTTCACA
This sequence comes from Modiolus philippinarum, assembly GCA_002080025.1. Classification (NCBI taxonomy): domain Eukaryota; kingdom Metazoa; phylum Mollusca; class Bivalvia; order Mytilida; family Modiolidae; genus Modiolus; species Modiolus philippinarum. The sequence continues at coordinate 28,622 of MJUU01035080.1, forward strand.
GAGCCAAAATTGCTCATTTGATAATCTGGTTTGTTAATCCCCAATTCCATCACAACTATATGTCAGATTCCAACCACACTTGCAGGATATGTTGTTCACCTGATGTAGTTGTGCATCTGATACTTAAAATTTTGATTTTGCAGTTTTAGAGGTTCACTGAGCCAAAATAGCTCATTTGTTAATTCTGTTTGTTTATGTGGAACTCCTTTAAAACTGTAAATCATATTCCAACCAGCCTTTCAGAATACATTGATTACTTGATACAGTTGCGCACCCGATATTTAAAATTTTGATTTTACAGATTTAAGAGGTTAACAAAGCCAAAATAGCTCATTTGTTAATTGGGTTTTTAATCTTCGACTCCTTCACAACTGTCTGTCAGATTCCAACCTAATTTTCAGTATATGTTGTATATCAGGTCTGGTTATGCACATTATACTTAGATTTTAGAGGTTTGCCAAGCCACTAAGCTCATGTGTTAAATCAGATTGTTAATCTGCAAGTCCTTAAAACTGTAATTCATATTCTTAACCAAATTTGCAGAATATGTTTTTCTCCTAATCTAGACATAAGTGAAATTTAAATTTTGCATATTTTAGGGCTTCACTGGACCAAAAATGGCTCTTCTGTAATGCAGGCGACACAAGTGTTCCATGAAATACCCATCAATTTTTTTCAAAGTCGCCGCCATTTCCAAGTTGGCTACCAAGATACGAAAAATTCGAAATTCGTCCAATTTTAACAAAAATTGAATTTTCTCAATCATGCTTTGTCAGAATTAATTCATATTTGGTACAAAGTTGGATCACTATCTGGAGGAGGGTATGCGAGGAAAATTTTTTTCAACATGGCTGTCTATTCCAAGATGGCCGCCGAAATACGTAAAAATTTCAACTTTGTCCGATTTCAAGGAAATTTGATTTCTAGGTAGATTTTGATGCTGCGAACAAGCTGGAATCATCGAATTGGCTGTCAGGGGCGACATCAGCTATTGCTTGCAATTGCAAATCTAGTTTTATTTTATTTTGATCTGATGCACTCTTTGAATAAATTCTATGATAAACAATGAAATGATATGAAAAATGATACTATATAGTATTTTTTTTTTGCAGGGTGCAAATTTAGGCGTATTTTAGCGGTTCAACTCAACCACCAAAACAAATTCTGCTTAAATTTAAGAAACTCCCTGGTAACAAAGATTTATAATATTTATACAAATCCTGGCATGCAAGATATTTAGCCCACATTTAATCATAGAAATTTCTTACAGCAAATTTTTACAATACATCTGATTGACTAAATACTCATTGTTTACTATGACTAAATGCTCATTGTTTACAAGATATAAGATGCTCATCAAACTATGGCAGAAAAATTTACAATTTATTGTCCCTTGTCATTTTACCTCACTACTTCATGTGGTTGTATGGTAGGTTATACAGACTCAACGTCACAAACCAAAAAATGTCATTATGTTATTATCCCTTGTCTATGACCTTAACAGTCTACTTGTTCCTATTGTATAACCAGTTTATGTCAATTTCAGTAAGCTGTAGGTGTGATAAAGTTGTTCAACAGCAATAGATACAGTCCAACATATATTTTAAAAAAATTTTGGAGACCTGCTATTGTTAACTCATCTAAACAATGATGGTCCTTTTGAATTTTCCAACAATACTATTGTATATCAATCTGTAATAGCCTGGGGAGGTTTTTCCTTTAAAAAGTGTTCCCTTACATTTAATATAACAAAGACAAATTTACTCACTTATAAGATTTTCATTTATGAAAAAAATTCAAAATCCCTTTACCTTATTCTTTTAATGGTCCAATTCTTGTCTCGGTGGCGGTGTCAACAATTGCAAACTATTGTGAATTAACAAGGTTGTGTTTGTTGTAGGTCCATAGTATTTGATGTACAGTTGCATTAGTATGGGTACAACTCAAATCCCTACTTAGTCATGCATGAATAATCACTTTGAGTTTTTAGGAAGCAGTTTGTATAGCCTGTTCCAGTAGTACTAGCCACTTTATATTTGACATGAAGTTGCGTCTTGAGGAGTACATACTGAATCCATGCCCAGATGGTGGCCCTGGCCCCTTAGTCACGCATGAAGGATCACTTCAAGTTTTTAGCAAGCAGTATATAGATGCTTTCAGAAATTGGTGATTACAGAGTTATCGAACTTGACCACCAGGTGCCGCATAGTCGTCTGCCATTAAGAGGGTGTAGGGTCGATTTTTACCGTGGCAACGTATGGTTATTTGTCCAGATTAAATTAATAAAAAAATAGAATTTTAACATTTTTATTTCAAACAGGTATCCATATTGAAATATATAGGTGTTCAAATTAATTTTTTATATACATTAATAAATTATAAAATGCAGTTAATATGAAAATCCAGATAAATTTTTTTTAAATTGATTTTTTGCGTACAGTAGAATATTACATAATTCAGCAATTTATGCTTCCGTCCAGGTGACAATAAATGGTTGTGTCCAGGTAGATTATTACACCTGGAGGCATGACATGTGTCCTTAATATACAGATCAGTGTAATTGTTTAAATCAATCTTATGACCCTTTGATTGCTTCCACAAAGAAATGAAGGTAGTGGATTTTAAAATAAAATTTATATTTACCATGTGTTTTGAAATTAAATTTCACAAATAATTTATTTCTACACATATATTTTTCTCAGAAATAGAACAAAGTACTATTGCATCACACAAAACCACTTTCCAGTTGGACTACTCCTTTCTAACACAAAAATTATGGCTATATCTTTATGGTCGGTGGAAGGTAACTCAGGCCAATATCAAAATTTGGTAAATAGTCAATATTTTCATTGCATAAACCAATTTATCCCCGAAATATAGTTTGAACCTCATCTCAAAAGAAACTAAAGAAACATGAGTCATACCATAAACGAAGGAATAAATAGCTGCGATATGTTATTTGAATTTTTTGAATTTCAACAAGTTGCACGCTATCAGTGAACTCAAATCTAAAATTGTGCATTGTAATCTTTATTTGTGTGTTTTTAAGTGTGAAATTATTTTGTTTCATGTAACTATTTTTTTTATTTTTACTCGTGCATTATTCAAATAAAAGAAATGCAATTCAATTAATTATTTGATGTCATTGTCTTGGCGATTTGCTTTCTTTCCCTACAAAAATAATATTACCAGAGACTATTTGAATTAAATACTTCTTTTTTTTTGACTTTATAAACTAATACAAAATGTTTCAGGAAGCAGATATTTCAAAAGCATTCAACAAAAATATATTATCATTTTTTTTTATTAATCTGGTTAGCTGAATAAAAGTTCATTTCTACAATGTCATGAATGTGGGCAAAAATTTTAAGAGCTTGTATGCACATTAAAATCCTTTATAAAAATATTAATATCTAGGTTATTTTTCAAAACTCTCGGAAAATCTATCAAGAATGCTTCAAATATTTTTTTCTGAAATATAAATGATTAATTTATTGATCTAAATTACTTGTGAATTTGATTTCTTTTCCTTCAAAACAAAGTTCAGTTTTCTTAACCAACTTGTAAAAAATCGACCTTCTCTGCTTAACAGTTATTTGTAATATATTTATATATAATAGGCGGTTTCTTCGATGTCATAAAAACTGTTTTATCACATAGATAGGTTTTGATCACGTTCTCAACAGGTGTTATTGGAGTAATTAACGGTTGAAGTATGACACCTGTATCATTAAACCTTCTACTGATAGATCGGCAAACGCCGAGGTGTTACGAATGTTACACCCTTCCGGTAACAAGTTCGTTCGGAAGTCGGCAATGGCGGCACCCATGAATTTGTGAATAAAAAGGTCTATATAGCCTATGAATTTGTGAATAAAAAGGTCTATATAGCCTGTACCCTTGACATTTGACATGCAGTTGCATTTTGAGGAGTACATACTGATTCCATGCCCAGATGGTGACCCTGGCCCCTTAGTCATGCAAGAATGATCACTATTAGTTTTTTAGCAAGGATTTTGTACAGCCTGTACCAGTAGTCCTAGCCACTTGATATTTGACATGCAGTTGCGTTTTTCATGAGTGATCACATGAATTTACAAGGAAATTGTAAACACAGTTAAAGAATTATATTTTATTTATATGGCTGCTGCAGTACATCAATGTGCAAATTAAAGCTATGCAAGGCGCGGATGACACATACTCTGTGTCCACAGTTTATTTATAATAAGATCTCTTTTCCCAAGATGTAGACTTTTTGACAGAACAAATGAACTGGTGATTAATGCAAACAGTGAGTAAATCATGAAACAAATGTCTTATTTTAGTCCCAAATTTAAAAAAAAAAGCTATTTAATTTGAACACCTCTGAACCTATCAAAAATTTTGAACTGAGAGTGTTGGGATAAGATCAGCATATCCAACACATCTACTGTAAAAGGGGATATTTTCGCGAGGGGTTTATTTTTGCTAATTCGCGATTGTAACGAAAGGTATGTGAGAATCACGAAAATAAAACCTCGCGAATAGGTTAAGGAATGAAAATAGCGAAACTTAAACCACGCGAAAATATCCCCTTTTACAGTATATGTAAGCTTTATTAGTGAGTGCATGTTATTTCTATTTTACATCTAAATCTTGCTGTCAAAACAGGACGAGAAGATCTCTGTTAGTTTGTCAAAATAAAAAAATAATAAAATAAATCTGTGTTCCAATAAATTCAAAAAAAAAAAAAAAGAAATAAATGAATGTATGTGTACATGTAATTGTGCAACACAAACCTATTTTAAGATGTTTCAAAAGAGAATTATTAAAAATGATTGTACCACAATTAAGTTTGAAGCCGATTTCATGTTCTGTAAAAAATATATGTTGTTGTTTTGTTTTTTTTTTCAGGTTGCCCAAGTGTGTGCTTTTGAATTGGGTGTTCCTATGAGTTTGATAAAGGTCAAAGCCAATACTTCATTGGCAAATGCTAATAATTTTACAACTGGTTCTAGTATCACCAGTGAGTTATGTTGTTTGGTAAGTATTGTTGTACTGTTTGAAATTAATGAGTGACTTTAATCATGGGTTTCCATTCCAAGGGGCTTTAATGCAAGGTTAAATTATTGCTATTTTTGGATCAAGCGTGTGCAGAAAGCTAATGAAATGCAATTAAGAAGGCAAGGTTTAATTATTGCTACCTACACTAGCCACATTTTTCACAATAATATAAACATCATATTAATTTTCAAATTTACAGTATTTTGAGAATGTTTTGGTACATAATTATACAGGTGGATCAAATACTGATAGTGAGCTTTGTTGTGTAGAAAATACTAGGGATGGCAACTTCTCAGATATACATGTATTCTAACGTGTTATTTGGAAAACCTTTTGACCAATTATCTGGTTAAACTAGGTTGGAAGAATTGTTCAGTGTTTTGTAGAAATGATAAAAAGTTCAAATTTTACAATTTTTATACGACCGCAAAAAATTTGAGGTCTTATAATGGTATGGCGCTGTCATCGTTGTCGTCCGGCATCGTCGTCTGTAGACACTTTTGTTTTTGGTCAATAACTTAAGTTCCAGTAAACCAATCCTAATGAATTTACCATAGTGTTCCTTGGCACAAAAGGAAGGCTGGGGTGCGTTTTGGACATTTTGACCCCTCCCATTTTTAAAAAAGGGGCCAAAAGGGGCAAAATTGGGTGTTTTCACATATTTGGCTGTAGAATATTAATTATTTTTTGGATTTTGATGGGGTTTCTTTTGTTATGTTCCTAATCAAATTATATATCAGTAATATGTCAACAGATTTTATGTGGCATGTACCGTTCAGGAGATAAAAGGGCCCTAAAGGGCCAATTTTCAAAAATTTTATTTTATTTATTTTAAGTCTGATTTTGATGCAGTTTTTGCAATGGATTCGTTTTGAAAATGAACAAAGTGATGCACCATCAGATTTTTGACAATTTGTTTCTCTTCTGAGCTATGAGGGGACAAAATTGCACATTTGCAGATTACCTAAAATTTTTATTTTTCATCGGATTTCGATGGGTTTTTTCTTTGGATTCCTTTTGATATAAGCTTTCAGCAGTATGTCAAAGGATTTTGTGGAGCTCTTACCGTTTTCAAGCTACAAGGGGTCAAAGGGGCCGAAATTGCAATCTTTATTTTTTATCTGATTTCTATTGTAATTTCTTCTTTGGATTCCTGTTAATATAAGCTTTATGTATAATGTTGACAAACCTCTTACCATTTCCAATATATATAAGGAATTATAAGAGCTATTTTTTATTTTCCTTAGTTTGTATACAGCTAATTTCTGGGTCAAGCTCAATTGTGTCCATTCAATTACTGTATCAAGCTTTTTATTGTGTCCTCATTCATTTTGAATTGCACTTGTTCAAATTTCAGTGTTCGACATGCTGCGGTCGTATCATGCTGTGCTCGGCGTAGCCCTTTATTTGTACAAATGACATACACTATATTTTCTATATGAATTGTTTTTGTGATTTCTTACAGTAACTTTAATTTTGTCAGTGGATCACTTCAATGATAATTAAGTGTTTATTTCTAAAGTAATTACTAATAAATCAGCCTTCACATGTATGTTAACAAGTTGTTAATTATTTGGTCTTTGATTTGTATCTAATAAATGAAAACATAAAAACACTGATTTCCAATTGCACAAATAGCAGTAACATCTGAAATAATTTTTGATGCCAAGTACTCGAATACCAAATTTGATAACCGGTTACGGCCTATTCAACCGATTGATCGAGTAACCGGTTACTTGTTGCCATCCCTAGAACATACTATTACATTTTGTTAATGTTTTAGTACATACATGTATCATAAAAAAGACTTTACAAGAAATAAATGTCTACTGGTAGACCTGATAAAATTTGGAAGGCCTACCCACCATCTTGTTATAGTTGCTCCTCAAGGCATAGGACCCAGTGTCAAAAATACTTTGGAACATGTTGGTTTTTTTTTCAAGAAGCTGTTCAATTGATGTGAAAGTTTTTGTTTGATTTTGTTTTCAATTTTTAAGGAAATATGAAAAGATATGTAGTGAATGTACATGTGACAAAAATGCACATGATACATAGAAAACTCCAGTTTATCAAGGACAGGGCTTTTATTTCTGTCTACATCTTGAGGCCTGAGGGTCTTCCACCAGAGGTGAACAATAGTGAGATCAAGAAGGCCCCTAGCGTGCACTTAAGCGGAATTCTTTATTAAGCATGCACTTAAGCGGAATTCTTGATTTAGCGTGCACTTAAGCGGAATTTTTTATTAAGGCATTGATAGGGGCTGAAATATTAACTGAATTATTTGTGTACTTTTCGTCTGTTGTTTTATATACAATTTTTTGCATAAGGCTAACTATTTTCAAGACCTTGGGATGGTTGACAATTTCTGTACTATTCAACCAACTATAGGTAAGCCACACAGTTAGAACTAAACTTGGACAAAATTGTCTTTAACTGGCCCATTTTGAAGAATTGGTCTGGCAATTACATGATGGAAGATTGCCAACATCGAACAAAGTTAAGCATTGGATCAAATCAGAATCTTCTCCAAATTACTTGGCCAGTTGGAACCAAATAATGTCCTTATTTGGCCCCTTTGATTTATTTGTCACCATCACATCCTAGATGGCTGCCATTGAGGAATATACTTTAACAACCAGCGTGGAACATAGTCATCTGATAAGATCTTCTCTGAAGTCACAAAGCTAATTGTAATCAAACTTGGCCAAAATAGTCCTTGGGTCGTCCCTTTTAAAATTTGTTTAGTAAGTCAGGATTTTATCAAAGATAACCTCTATTGGGGAACAAAGTTTAACATTGGACCCTATGGGTTCGCATTCAAAGATTTGCACAAAAGCCACAAAGTCAATTGGAGTCAATTTTAGCCACAATGCACTTTGTGTCGTCTCACCTCATCCCAGATGGCAGACAGCAGGCAGCATAGTTAAATTTTGGATATTATGGGGAGGATCTTCTCCTCTGAAACTACATGGTAATTTAAACCCAAATGTAGTCACCCTGGTCCTTAGATGGTTCATTCTCAAAAAGTTTTCCAGTATAAGCAGTGAAGGGATATGGAGTAAAAGCAAATTAGACGAAATCTCCACAAATACGTGGGAAAAAACAAGCAATGGAACGTTTTTATTGTTGTTCTTCATCTTGAAGTCACCATGAGGCCTTCAACAATGAGTTATGCTCATACCTCATAGTAAGTTCATGACGGCCCCTAGCACCGGTTTGAGCAGAATTCATTGCTGCAACTTCGAGCAAATGTCTGCATTTATCCAAAATGGCTTCAAACAGGGAACATATGCAACATTTGACCATATAACATTGAGATCTATCAAAATACTTGAAATGAAAACGTTTGATATTGTAGTTAATTGGACTGTCTGTGTCAGCCATGGTCCACTTGAGGGCCTCTTATTCTATCACAAATTCACTTTTATTATGGCTTGATCGTGTAAATACTATATTCTAACATTTTTGCTTCTTTTTCCATTGCTGCCAGTCTCTTTTTCAGTAAAAGATTGGTAACTGAAGAGACATTTACAGCAGTTGTTTTTTTTGTTTTTGTTTTTTTTTTTATTGAAATGGGTTGGCATATTATACCCCCACTGGTGAGTGGGTGGTATATTTGAATACCCTTGTCTGTCAGTCCATCCTAAGTTTGTTGTGCTTTTCTCAGCTATGCTGGGCCGATTTATTTCAAATTTGGTATTTGAGTTTATATATAGGGGTAATGTGTCATAAGCAAATTTAGTCACAATATGATATCATCTTCCTGTTTGGCGGAACTTGGCCATTTTTCCCTTTATTGAGCAAAGTGAAATTTTTTTTCGCACTTTTCTCAGCTACTTCTGAGCTGATTTATTTCAAATTTGGTATTTGACTAAGGGAATTAGCGATTTTGGTCACCCTATGATATCAACTTCCTGTTTGGCTGGACTTTACCATTTTTCCCATTTTAATGTGTAAGATTATATGATTGGGGGTATACCTAGCAGGACAACGCGTACAACCTCATGTTGTATCAGTGGTATTCCATGTAATTTGATTTTTATTATACCCCCGCTTCGTAGGAGAGGGGGGTATACTGTTTTACCCTTATCCGTCTGTCTGGCCGTCCGTCCGGAACATCTTTCGTCAAGGATTTCTCAGCTTGCGTATGTAGTAATGATTTGATATTTGGTCTGAAGATTAAATATGATGAGTTGTATCGTGTCTCCCCATTTCAAAACCGTAACTCATCTACTTCCTGTTTGATGATAACTTTGATTTTTTCCCATTAAAGCTATATATATTGAAATTTTTCGTCAAGGATTTCTCAGCTTGTGAATGTAGCAATGATTTGAAATTTGGTCTAAAGCTTTAGTATGATAAGTTGTATCGTTTCTCCCCATTTCAAGTCTGTAACTCATCTACTTCCTGTTTGACGATAACTTTGATTTTCTCATTATAGCTATATATTGAAATTTTTCGTCAAGGATTTCTCAGCTTGTGTATGTAGTAATGATTTGATATTTGGTCTGGAAGTTAAGTATAATGAGTTTTATTGTGTCTCCCCATTTCAAGTCCATAACTCGTCCTCTTCCTGTTTGACGACAACTTTGATTTTTCCCATTATAGCCATATATTGAAATTTTTCGCCAAGGATTTCTCAGCTTGTGTATGTAGTAATGATTTGATATTTGGTCTGAAGCTTTAGTATAATGAGTTTTCAAGTCCGTAACTCATCTACTTCCTGTTTGACAATGACTTTGTTTTTTCCAATTAAAGCCATGACAATTGAAATTTTTTTCGTCAAGGATACATTGTATCTCGTCTTGTGTATTTAGTAATGACTTGATGTTTAGTCTGAAGCTTTAGTATGATTAGTTTTATAGTGTCTCCCCTTTTCAAGTCCATAACTCATCTACTTCCTGTTTGACGGTAACTTAATTTATCATTGCAGCTATGCCAATGCTTGTATTGTGTCCAAACTTGTACTGTGTCCACGCTTGTATTATGTTCACACATACTTAACTTAGCATTGCCATATTGATTCAGGGTTCAATGAGCGGGGGTATAACTGGCTGCCATTCGGCGACAGCTCTTGTTTTTAGCTCACCTGGCTATGCCAGGGTGAGCTTTTGCAATCACTTGGCGTCCGCCGTCCGGCGTCCGTCCGTCCGGTGTAAACTTTTCATTCAAAGATCTTCTCCTCTGAAACCACTTGGCCAATTGGAACCAAACTTGGTCACAATAGTCCTTGGGTGGTCCCCTTTAAAAATTGTATCC